>BQKN01049555.1:0-32087 GCA_022839385.1 Asparagus kiusianus | reverse complement strand
CGAGCTGTGAGTGGGGACCTATCGGCAATTTTCGATGCCTACAGATATCTAATATGCATATGGCCAATAATGCTAGGATATGGATCCTATAGGATAGTGAAGCTTTCTCAGTGCAAGACATCAAAGCATCTGATCAGTACATCACTTGTAAACTGGAACCTAAATATGGGAAATTGTCCTTCCTTCTCACAGTTGTTTATGCTCTTAATCAAACAGAAGGTAGGAAAACTCTATGGGAGGATTTGATGGATTTCAAAAGGAATGTTGATTGCCCCTGGCTAGTAGGAGGGGATTTTAATGCAATTACAAAAAGTGATGAGAAAATAGGAGGGGGGGCTCAAATAACTGATGCTGGAGCAGATGATTTTCAAAATTTTATCACATCTAGTCAGTTAATGCACATCAAGATTACTGGATGCGTCTTCACGTAGTGCAATAAGCAAGATTCAAACACAAGAAGCTGGAGCAGGTTAGACAAAACTCTAGTAAATGAGGATTGGATTCAGAAATATACTACAAGTCAAGTGGAATATTTGATGTCTCTTTGCTTTGATCCCTCTCCTGGTCTAATATCTATTGTTGAGGACAATGTTGCTAAGGGAAAGAAGTCTTTTAAATTCTTTAGTATGTGGGCTAAGCACCCTGATTTCTTAAGAATGGTGAGCTCAGTTTGGAATGAAGAAATTAGAGGATAAAACATGTTCAGGTTTTATTCAAAACTCAAGAATCTAAAACCTGTTCTCAAGGAGCTAAATAAGAAGCACTTTATGGATATAAGTCAACAAGTGTCAAGAGCTAAATCTGAGCTGTGGGACATTCAGGAAAAGCTGTGTGCTGATCTTTTCAATTCAGAATTGATTTCAAAGGAGAAGGATTGTATAAGGAAATATATTAATCTGTTGGATTCTGAAAATTCTTTTTATAGGCAAAAAGCAAACATCAAATGGGGGTTACATGTAGATAAAGGCATGCAATTCTTTCACTCAGTTATGAAAGCTAAGAGACATCAAAGCAGAGTCTTATCTTTACATACTGAAAATGACACTAGACTCACTGAAATACCTAAAATTGTAGCAGAATTTGTTAAGTATTACAAGAATTTACTGGGTAAAGCTAAATCCACTTCTGCTCCTGATCCTAGAGTGATCACAAATGGACCAATCTTAACTAAAGATCAGCGTAATGAACTAAGCTCTCCTGTTACCAGAGAAGAGATAAAGCAAGCTCTATTCTCTATATCTGATAGTAAAGCTCCTGGACCAGATGGATTCAATGCTTCTTTCTACAAAGATGCATGGAATATCATTAATGAAGATCTTTTCCTAGCTATTGAGGAGTTCTTCTGCTCAGGTAAACTCCTAGGCACCCTCAACACTACATCCATTATTTTGGTGCCAAAAATACATAACCCAAGCTCAGCTGCTGATTTCAGACTAATATCCTACTGCAATGTTATATATAAAATCATATCTAAAATTCTAGGTATCAGGATTCAACAAGTGATGAGTTATCTTGTAAACGATGCCCAAAGTGCTTTTGTTAAGGGGAGGCTTATCTCTAGTAATCATTAGCTAATGAACTTATAAAGCATTATGGGAGGAAAAAAACTCTCCAAGAGCTATTCTAAATGTGGATCTAAGGAAGGCATTTGACACAGTTAGCTAGGATTTCATCATAGCCATGTTCGTTGGGTTAGGTTTTCCTAGCAATACGATTTGCTGGATAATGTAATGTGTTACTACCCCTAAATTCTCATTAGCCCTAAATGGTGGTTTATATGGCTATTTCCATGGTGCAAGAGGGTTAAGACAAGAGGATCATCTATCCCCCTATCTCTTTGTTATAGGGATGGGGTATCTGTCAAGGAGGATGAGTGCACTGAAGGATGATAGGATGTTCAAGTTCCACCCTAAGTGTTCCAGATTGAAGATTACTCATCTTGTTTTTGCAGATGATTTGTTGCTATTCTGGAAAGCTAACATGAACTCTATTGGAAATTTTTTTACATATCTTTAAGATTTCAGTCAAGCTTCACGATTGGAAGCTAATCCTAGTAAATGTTCTGTCTACTTGAGTGGAATTGATGATAGTCTCAAAAGTCAAATTTGTAGCTACCTGAAATTCTCAAAAGGTCTTCTACCTATGAAATATCTGGGTCTACCATTAAATAGAAAGAGGCTTTCTTATATTGAGTGTTCTTCTTTCATAAGGAAAATTCATGCTCAATTGCAAAACTGGCAACAGATAAGGAAACTTTCTTATGCTGGCAGATTAGAGATGATCAAGTTTGTTATTGTAAAACCCCAAAAATTTGAATATTTTCGAATAAATATTAATAAATTTTTTATACATTGATAAATAACATATTGTGATGTTTGAGTATGTTAGGAATTGATTTGAGATCAATTCAATGTATATATGTATATATGAGTGCAAATGCACAAACATGCGTGATGTATAAATCTGGAAAATAATAAGTAGTAGAGAGATTTTGTATTTTACACATAGATACAGTATGAATATGGAAAAACTTAAAATACTAAAGTTGTAGGTCTCTTCAGTAGCTTTCCAACAAATCTTTAATCACCTCATTCCAACATAGGATGCCAAAGTTATAGCCAAAATACCGAAAAATAAGTTTCTAGTCAGACTGAGTTTCTAGTTTCGGGTTTCGGGTTTTGGGCTGTATTTATTCGGGTTTGCTGCCATATATATACATATTTATACACAAAATACATCTCTTTTCTTCTGTGCTCCAAACCCTAGTAGCCCCTCTCCTCCTCTCTCAAACCCTAGCTCCAAATTTGAGTTCTCGGGAGAGTTTCATGAGGCGAAAAGCGAGGAGAATGCGAGATTTGCGGCGTTTGGCATCAAGGGATCGTTTGCTGATTGTTTCAGGGGGTTGTGCACATGATTATGTTAAACCCTAGAGGGAGGGATGATTAGGATCTTAAGGCAATAATTGTGCAATAAAAATAAGACAAGCAAACACCACAAAATATAATGCTAAATTAAAGGAGATAAGATAGAAATCGTTATCCAAATGACGCACGATGTGTTCACGAGGTTCGGCTCCCTAGCCTACGTCCCCACTCCCCACTCTCAAGGAGAATCCACTACACAACCCGGTTTGGAAGCCGAAACTTTTTCTACACAGCGATCTCCACGAGATCTCACGTCACAGTTGATCTCCACGAGATCTCACGACACAGATGATCTCCACGAGATCACCACACAATCAATGGTAGCAAATAAAGAATTTCTCTCTCTTACAACAGCCCTATGGAAAGTATAGAGATTGCACTTGAAGCTATGGATGTGGGATGTGCAAGTATAAAACAAGGAATTGGATTTTGAAAGTTTAAGGCTCTTGAACTCAAGAATTAAACACAATTGATTTTTCTCTTGCAAAGTTGGTTGAAAAAATAAATGGGGTAGTTGGGTATTTATAGTGAAAAATAACAGCAGCCAAAACCCCAAAGAAATCATCAAAATCCCCCAAAATCCAGTTTTCTAAAACTGTACAAAAATAGTCGTTACAGTGTTATGAGTCGACTCATACTTTTCATGAGTTGACTCATAAGTAACCGTTGCAGGCTAAAAACCAACTTATGGGTCGACTCATAAAATTCATGAGTCGACTTATTATGCATGGGTCGACTCATGAGGTCATGGGTCGACTCGTTATGCATGGGTCGACTCATGAGGTCATGGGTTGACTCAGTAGAAACAAAACACATTTTCTAGCATAGTTTATGAGTCGACCTATGACAGACATGAGTCGACTCAACTTGATGGGTCAACTCATGATGTTGTGAGTCGACTCATCAGAAACAAATAACAACTACAGGGCAGTTTATGAGTCTACTCATTATTGTTCATGAGTAGACTCATAAGCATGAACACAGGAAAATATCACTTTTGAGTCTTGTTAAAAAATATCAAATAAATTCTAAAAAATGTAAAACTTTAGGAATAGTTTTTAAACATTTTGACAAACTTGTTTGAAAAGAGATTTTGCAAAAAGGTCCTCGTATTTATGAAAAACATCATTTTGACAAAAGAACCAAAATACAAGTTTTTAAAGTGTGCAAGTGTGTGTGATATCCCGAATAGCTTCAAATAAAATCTACAACTACTTGCCTACAATCTAGCACTAGAGAGAAAAGAAAAACTAGCAAATATCCTCACATAGAATAACATTTCTTTGAGTCTTGATATTGCTTTGATTTGATGAAGCTTTCACTTGTATATGTTGTTCTTGATTAACATTTGCTTCATCACATTGCCTCCACCTCTTATAGATATTGACATTATAGCTCATATTCCATCCAATCCTTCATATATGGTAATAACAAGCTTCATATACATATTAACTACAATATCACTCAACAAGCAATTAGTACTGATAATGGTGGTTGTAAATTATCATCAAAACATAAGGGCTAACAGATAAGGTAATATTATCTTCATCCAAACCCTCCCCTTAATAAAGATTAGACTTTTAATGATTAAAGTGATGTTGTTCATGGTAAAGTTTAACCCGATATGATAAAGTTTTAATTTTTGATGATAATTCTTTAAACCATGATAGATTTATAATAAATCCTTGCTTTTTATGTTAGAAATATGATCAAGATCATTAGGGTTATTCATAATTTTATTTTTAATTTATTAATCATGATTAAACCATGTTTAAACCCTAATTTGACAATTACATGATATTTTATGTTGATTAGAGATGCTTAAAACCCTAGGTTTGGGGTAAAATAAGATTTGAAAATCCGGAAAAACAATTGTTACATCGGTTTCAAATTTCATACAAGTATATTTATGTTAATTTTCTTGATAACTAGGGTTCTTGTAAAGAATTTGATTATTTGAGTTGTTAAACTTGATTAGGTTAAATCAAGTTTAAGTAAATCATGAGATATTTTTCTGATATGTAGAAATAAAAATTTCATCTTGTCATATAATTTATAAATGACAAAATTTATGTTTTTGATGAGTTAAAATTTCTGCAAGTTCAAAACCTGAAAACCTATTATGCTTCTGCGAGGTCGATCGTGGTGGACGCGGTGATTGACCGTTGGGCGACATTTTTATGTAAGAAGCTTTCTGTTTCTGCATGGTCGACCACGGTAGACGTGACGGTCGACTGCTGGGTGATATTTTGTGTAATGTCTTTCTGCTCATTTCACGATCAACCGCGGTGGTCACGACGGTCGACCGCTGGACCTGTTGGTGCATGTGCATGTTGTTTACATGTGTTTTTATGATCAGCGAGTTGTCTGGGTTATCTGGTATTTTAATACACTATAAATTGTGTATTATACACATGAGTTAATTATGGACATGAGTTTAGGATTCACTCACCGAGGCACGAGTGCGAATAGTATATATGCATTTTACTTACATCTTTTATTTGTATTACGCTCATCATATGCAGTCCTCGTATTGGACATTTATCTATTGTGGCCCATGTATTGGACCTTAATCATATGTAGTCATCGTGTTGGACATTTACCTATTCCGACCCATGTGTTGGACCTTAATTATATGCCATCCTCGTGTTGGGCATTTATCTATTGCAGTCCATGTGTTGGACATTCATCATATATAGTCCATGTGTTGGACACTTATTCGAGTTATGTTATCTAATATGTAGCAGGTGAAGTCCATGTGTTTGACACGTATCTGATATCTGTCAGGACACCTTTGATATGGTTTGAGATGGATGTAGGTGTAAATTTTGATCTCTCGAAACGAGGATTTCGTTTGTATTGATAACAATAGATTATTACAAACTAATGAATCAAAGTTACAACAGAAGCGAAGGAAATGCCCTCCTTGTTTAACGTGGGGTCTTTGATAGCGATAGGATGCCTCTCTTGGTTCTCGCACCGAGTTTGCTTCCCTTGGACGATCCGATCGAAGTTGCAGGCGAGCTTTAGTACGCGGTAGAAGCTCGTGTTGATCGAGTTCGAGTTTGCGAGCTTGACGGTGATCAAGTCCGAAAGCTGGAAGAAGATGCTACAGTGCAAGAACAATGCAGAGAGCCAGGCTCGATTCTCTTAGAGCTTAAGAGAACTGATTCCCAAGGAGCCAAATAGGTTCGGTCTTGATCAAGAGTTCAAGACCCCTCTTTTGATATCCATCATTGGCTATTTATAATGGAGGAGAAGCATGGCCACTCCCTCAAATTGTGGGATTGTGGTTGAGGGGGACCATAACTCCATCCTTTAAATCTTAGGATGTGACCATTAGAGGTGAGGAGAACCATACTCCATCCATTAAATCTTGGGATGTGACCATTAGAGGTGAGGAGAACCATACTCCATCCATTACTTAGATCATGGGGAGTGGTTGTACCCAATCCCACGTTTTAAGCTCAAGTGGCTGACTTAGTCCAGCTATACAAGCGAGCTTGACATTACAGGCGAGCTTAGTCTGTCAGGCGAGCTGGCGAACTTTCAGGCGAGCATGCGAGTCTGCAGGCGAGCTTGTTTGTGCAGGCGAGCTTGGCGACCTTTAGCATGCAAGCGAGCCTGGGTGCTACAGGCGAGCTTGGCCTTCAGGCGAGGCTGTGTAGGCGAGCTTGCCTTCTTCAAGCTGTCAGGCAAGGCTGTGCAGGCGAGCTTGCCTTATGCAGGCGAGGCCGTGTAGGAAAGGCTGTGCAAGCGAGCGAAGGGTGAGCCTGGATCATACAGGCGAGCTTTAAGCTGCCAGGCGAGGCTGTGCAGGCGAGCTAGCCTTCGGGCGAGCCTGGATCATGCAGGCGAGCTTCAAGCGGTCAGGCGAGCTCTGCAAGCGAGGCTGTGTAGGCAAGCTTGCCTTATGCAGGCGAGCTTCAAGCCTTCAGGCGAGCTAAGCTCCTTTGCAGGCGAGCTTGCTTTTCAGGCGAGCTTCAGAACATGCCACGAAGAACAGACCATAACTTTCAAACCGTAAGTCAGAATTTGATGAATTATATATGAAAATCGACTATCTCGACGAGACGGAGCCAATTAAACCTCCGAGGGGGGTTTGCCACCTCCATTTCGCCAAATTCCTTACGGTTTGGGAGATATCAGCGTTTCTCCCCTTTTTTACTATTTCGGGCGAGGTTTTAGTAGTCTTGTTCTGAACTTCTCTGATAGGGATTAAAGGTAATTTTTATTGCCTACAATAGAGTTGTCTTTTCTTATTGCTCCATGTAGTAGATTTTGGATTTAGTATTTAGCTATTCACAATTTGAGCTAAAGGGATATTCAACATACCTATGCTCGTGTTGCGAATTTCTAAATGTCAACATCTATTTATTTCAGAATAGATGATTGTTTATATGTATGTACTAACATGTATGTTTCTTATATACGGGTAAAATGATCTAGGTAGGCTATGCTTAATAGATAGAGCATCCACTTCATTTAGTAGGCCTTCTCCGGGGGCGGATGGAGGTATCTTGCTAGCCCTCTGACACTCTTGTTGTTATCCTTTTCCTTTTATTTTATTTTAACTTTTAGGTGGCTCAGAGCATCGGAGGGTCGCAGGATGACGGAGTTATTGTATAGTCACCGTCACATGAGTTACTAGCAGAGACTCCACAATAGAGTTATTTCCATTCGCACATTAGAGTTTTGTATCACATTTTGTAAAGGCTATGAGCCTTAGTTACATTTTCAGCTGTTTCATGTCGAGACATATTTATTTATTTCGGATGTCAGATGTATTCCAGATTGTTCACTGTGACATAATTTATTTATGAGATACTCCTTTCTATATCATGTCTGTTGTAGTTATTTCCTTTCTTTTACTTGTTTTGTACCTACACTTTACTTTGATTCCACTAGAGGATATTACTGTGATTGGTAAAACTTATTGTTGCACAGTGTGGGTTCATGGCAGGTTTGACATCTCTAGGTTCACCTTGGACTATAGTCATGTGTGAAAACAGGGGCATCACAGTTGGTATCAGAGCTCTAATTCCAGTATCCTTAGGATCATCCCGTATCGAGTCGTGGAGCTAGAATAGAGTTTCTTAGGATTCATGTATAGAGTCCGCTAGATATTTCTAGAATGAGTGAGGATGTTATATACGTATATTCAAAATAAATTTATGAATTTTTTATGATAACTATTTTACTTTAATTGAAAAGTAATTGCCTAAATACATATTATGATACATTATGTTTATATATAATTATGATCTCATTTACTGTGAAAAATTTTTTAATTTCTCCTACTGATATTATGAATATCGGGACGAGGACGTGGTCAAGGTAAACTCGAATCTAGAGAGCTAGGCAAACAGAACCCCAAGCCGTAACAGGCTTCACAGTATTTGATTGACTTCATGACGCCATTTACAGCAAGATTTTGCAACACTCGAGGAGCAAGAGGTGTATCCGTTTCCACCAACAGTACTACTTTTAGGAGTGCCACCACCAGTTGTACTAGTTATGTTTATTAAAGAGGAAATACTAATGATTACACCATCACCATAACCAGTTGTTGATAGATCTGCAGAGCAGGAGACTTGGCTCTGTAAAATAAGAAAGGCGTCAGACACGAAGAGCATTATAGTTTTAGGGGAACTAGATTCATGTGCAGTCTATAAATAAAAAGAATATGTGAAGATTTTTTAACGTCGATTCAGTACCAAACTAGAGGTTAAATGTATTCAGCATAGAGGACATCATTAGGGAATGACAGCAAAGGATAGTAATGACTTCATATTTTTACAGGAGCAGCGAATATCACTTATTTAGGAGAATTCTGTTTACTCCTTTGACAAGCAGTTAGAGCTAATTTAATTGAAGCAGAGAGATATGCTTGTAGTTAAGGAAGAAATCAAAACCCGTATGGTGATGATGGCAAGGGCAAGGGGCCTATTATGGGATCTAGAAGACCCTAGCAGTGGGGTAAGAATTTTTACCACCAGCACAAGGATAATATAAGAAGGAAGTACAACATGATTCAAGAACACCGTAGCAACACAAAGTTCGAGATATATGTTACAATTGTACCAAGATAGGACAAGAATAAAGTATTGTCGTAGCGCACCAATAGGAGGCCAGCATGACAGAGGTCAGGGTCAATAATCTCAGAGCCACGATTACGTCCAGCAGTGGATGATAAAGGCACTGCTTATGATTTCAAGGATTAAAGGGACAGTAGGCCAGATTTGCGTTATCTAGGAGATTCCTGAGGGACAGATGGTCCCATATATTTTTCCTCACCGATAGAGTTTATATAACCGTACCACGTGAATCGTGGTGCGCGCGAAGCTTTCTTTGCGAATTTCTTTCAAACACAAACCTTATCTTATTCAAAAATTTCGCATTTCTTTTACAATTCATGCCTTCGTGGATAGGCTTCAACTTGTAGCACATCCTTTAGATGTTCTGTTATCAGTCTCTACTCCTCTAAGGGAGGTGTCCCTATCAGAGAGTATTTGTAGGAGATGTTCATAAGTCTAGATGAGTCCGAGTTTTTCATAGATCTGATAGTATTGCATATGTCGAAATTTGATATTATTCTTTGTATGGATTGACTATCTTCCTACCACATTAGTATTGACTGTTTTGTAAAAACAGTCAATTTGCGAGCATCCGATTAGTCTGAGTTAGTTATAGCAACCTCTCAGGGTAACCAGTTTGCGGAGTCATTTCTAGCGTACATCGAGGAGGTGATGCTACGGGATCAGAATGTTGATTTATACGAGACTAGAGTCATCTCAGAGTATCAGGATGTCTTTCAGTACATACCTGGGTCACCTCCTGTGTGAGAGGTTAAGTTTTGCATCTAGTTATAGCCGGGCACAGCCCCGATATCCCGAACACCCTATCGTATGGCACCTGCTGAGATGAAGGAGCTACAGACCCAATTGGTTGAGTTATTAGCCCATGGCTTTATTCGTCAGAGTCATTCTCCATGGGGAGTGTCGGTCCTCTTCGTGAGGAAGAATGACAGTAGTATGCGATTATGTATCGATTACCATGAGTTGAACAAAATCACTATCCGGAACATGTATCCATTACCAATGATTGATGACTTGTTCGACCAGCTACGGGGAGCACAGCATTTCTCGAAGACTGATCTTCATTTTGGTTATTTTTGTGAGTTCGAGAGATGGATATTCCCAAAACCGCCTTTCTAACTCGATATGAGTCTTTCGAGTTTCTTGTCATGCCATGTGGGCTGACCAATACACCTGCGGTATTCATGGATTTGATAAACCGTATTTTCCATCTATATTTGGACTAATTTGTGATTTTATCTGTTGATGATATCCTTATCTATTTGAGAGTGGAGGCAGAGCACGAACAATATTTACGTTTGGCATTGCAGACCTTGAGGGAGCATCAGTTGTACGCTAAATTCAGCAAATGCGAGTTTTGACTATCCCGAGTAGTGATAGAACATTCTTTGTCTATACGGATGCATCATTAGCAGGTTTAGGAGATGTTTTAATGCAGACACAAAGAATAATAGCTTATGCCTCTAAACAATTAAGGACGCATGAGCAGAAACTATCCCATGCATGACTTAGAAGTAGCAGCAGTATTCTTCACATTGAAGAAATATAGGCACTATCTGTATGAAATATAGTTTGAGCTATTCACGGACCACAAAGTCTAAAGTATCTATTTTCTCAGAAGAAACTTAACCAGAGGTAGTGAAAATGGGTCGAGTTCATCAAGGATTATGAGTTCACGATTCAGTACTATCCTAGGAAGGCGAACGTCATAGCGAATGTTTCGAGTAGGAAGCGTCAACACTGGAGTGCGGGTTTGAGGTGCCCATTGTGTCAAGATCTTCATACTCTTAGCCAGTTTGAAGTTAGGTCGAATGTTTCGAGCAGGAACCAACGCATTTTTTTGAAGCTATGCCAGTGCAGCCATCTTGGAGTGATAGCGTGGCTAGAGCTCAGTTAGAGGACACTTGAATTCAAACTCGGAAAGAATATATTTCCAAAGAACCCAAGACCGATTTGGACCGTTGGGGCAAATGTAGGACTTCGGATGATAGTCTAATTAGTGATGCCAGTTAATGCATAACTAAAAGGGAATTGTTTAATGAGGCCCATTGCACCAGATACACAGTACATCCAGACATAATAAAAATGTACAAGGACTTGAAGGTACATGTTTGGTAGAACGGCATGCTAAAGGAGATTGTAAAGTATGTAGCTAAGAACTCTACCTGCCAGCAAGTGAAGGCAGAACATCAGAGGTCAACATGGACCCTACTAACTTTACCCATTCCGGAGTGGAAGTAGGTAGTTATTTCCATGAACTTCATTGAAGGATTGCCAAGATCGAAGAAGGGGAACGATTTAGTTTGGATGATAGTTGATCAGTTGATGAAGTCAACACATTTTATACTAGTGAGGATGACTTATATGGAGGAGATTTATGCGGAGATATTCATCCAAGAGATCGTAAGATTGCATGGAGTTCTAGAAACGATTGTATCAGATCAAGGCTCAGTTTTTACTTCACATTTTTGGAGGAGTTTCCAAAATTAAATTCGACAGCAAATTATCTTATAGCAGTATTTTTCACCCACAGACACATGGGCAGGAGGAGAGAGTAAACCAAATGTTGAAGGACATGTTGTGGGCATGTGTTATAGATTTCCATATTAGAGAATTTAACGATTCGGTAGATGGGGAAAACTTACCCCGAGATATGTTGGACAATTTAGGATTTTCAAAAGTTCTTTGATCGGAACTTTACTTCGATCCTCGTGCAAAGGACCTAGGCGATCCGCTATCCTCATCTTGAAACGGGACAAGTCCACGCTACTGCGGGGCTTCACTGGGAGTATTGGATCAATCAGAGCAGGGGTAGAACTCGATGGAACAGGTGCAGAATGTCTCCTGTCTTGACCCTAGTGCAGGTCAGACCCATGATTGGGAGGGTCAGACTTGAGTGACCTGTGGCTTGGAGGGTCGGATTTGGGTGAGTCGCGGGCTGGAGGGTCAGATTTGAGTGACCCGCGGCTTGGCGGGTCGGATTTGAGTGACCCACGGCTTGGTGGGTCGGATTTGAGTGACCTGCAGGCTGAAGGATCAGATTTGAGTGACCCGCGGTTTGGTAGGTCGGATTTGAGTGACCCGCGGCTTGGCGAGTCAGATTTGAGTGACCCACGGCTTGGAGGGTCAGACTTGGGTGACCCGTGATTATTAATTTTTTCGATCGCTGTTTCGGACTTTGGTCTCCAAGTTTGATGCAGCCTTGGTTGTTTCTTGGCTATGTTCTTCTTCTGCATCTTTTGTACCTTTTGCATAAGAATTCGCACGTGCGCAAGCAGTGCGTGGCACTTTTGGATCGACTCCTCAAGAGTTGAACGGGTCCTTTTGACTTTGATCCATTCACTCATTGATGATTTGGAGGAGGAGGGGTTGTTCGCTCGCTGTTGTAGCGGTTGGCGTCTTCTGAACTTTAGACCCGCTTCGTAGCGAATCCCGTCAACTGGCTCCAAAGGTTTAGCAAGTTGGCGCGCAAGTCGTTGGCGTTGCCTTTGGCGTGCCCTCTTCGATAGGATTGGCGCGCCTTCGGTACTCAACTCCCTAATTGAGGAGGAGTTCAGATCTGCAGATCCGGCCTTATTAGAGGCCGGAGGGGCGTTGGAAGGTTCAGCTACCGCAGCAACGGGGGTGTTGATCTTCCTGCGCTTATGAGTGGAGGAGGATCTGGAGGAGGAGGATGACAGATACTCCTCGTACTTCTGTTGGTCGAACTCGTACTCGACCTTTTCTTCAACCAGAATCTAGATCCGAGGTTGCGACACGTCAGCTTTCGCAGAAAAGCTGTCGGCTCCCACTGTGGTCGCCAGCTTGTTTGGGTAGAAAATTGTTTTCATTGATGAATTCATTACAACTTCGGGCATTACAATAAATTCAAAACAAATGTATACTTTTTATAAGACTTTCAATACAATGAAAATATATTACAACTCTTTTTCAAACAACACGCAACAGGTGTTTATCGCCTATTGCTTTCACAGGAGCTTTGCCTGTGCCGGGGTTTATCTGTAGACCGCCTACTGATTGGATCCGGTTGACAAGAAATTAACAGATCTCCTACTTCATCAAGAAAGTATTCGCTTAAAGCTCTGAAATCGACTAAGCCAAATCAGTAGCTCTTCTTGAGATTAAGACCAAGCCTAATTTCAAGGAACGGACGGACGGGATTCAGATCTCTCGAACTCTCCCTCTTTATGCTGAAGAACTTCGTCAAGATCAGTTAGCCTCCTGTGAAATTCGTTCTCCCTTGCTTTCCAACTCGGCAACACCTCCTCGTCTTGATAAAATTCCCCCCTTGTGAAATGAGCCCCTAGGCCTGTATTTATAGGCTTCGGATACGGGTGTTCGGATGAGAATGAACGATTTAGCCTTATCTTCAGTTAATAACGGCCTAACCATGTTTGTGGATGATTTCAAGTCAGTTGGGAACCGCTGGAATGATAAATCCTTAGAAAACAGCACAAAACCATCAAAAACGCGTTTTCGGGTCAGAACTGTGCGAAACGGCTCGTGTTGAACCGCGGGGGCGCGGGTCAGCTGAGTCCGACCCGCGCCAACGTGGGTCGGACGGATCCGTCCCACGCCGACGCGGGTCGGACGGATCCGTTTAGCGCCGGTGCCGGTAGGAATGATCCGTCCCGCGCCGGCGTGGGTCCGCTAGCGCTGTCTCGCGTGGTTGTGGGTTAACCACGTAACCTGAACTTTTTCTTTTTGGCACTTTGCGACTTTCCGGGACTTGTACTTTCTGTCGCTTTGTTTACTTGTCCGTCGTGTTGACTTGTACACTTCGCGCGAGTTGACTGAAGTGCACGCGTTGACTGAAGCACGCGCGTTGACTGACGTGCGCGTATTGACCGACGCGCGTATTTACCGACGCACGCGAGCTGATTAACAAGTGCGTTCGGTCACTTTGGATCTGCCTGACAGGCATGTCGGGCACTTTGGATCCGCCTGACAGGCACGTCGGGCTGTTTGGATCTGCCTGACATGTGCGTCGGGCAGTTTAGATCCTCCTGACAGGCGCATCGGGCACTTTGGATCTGCCTGACAGGCGCGTCTGGTCACGTATGGCTGACTGACGCGCCCGGGCTGACCGACAGGTACGTGTTGACTGACGTACGTGCGTTGACTGAGGTGCGCGAGCTGACTGACATATGCAGCGGCCAATTGGATAATTCTTCTTGAATCGTTCACTCTTTGTTTCGAATTGTGCGGATACCTATAGGCATTTTTAGACGCCTACACTCCTCCGTCATTGTTCAGTATGATCTCTTTTGCCGACACGTCTTCTTTTCTGCTATCTCTCCTCTTTCTCGAACAATCTATTCAATTCCTTTAGCTACTAGCAACTCCCTTTAAGGTATCCCCCTCCATCAAAGATATCCTTCATTATAACCGCACTGAAATGACAAAATAATAGCCAACAACTTCGACCGAAAATAAGCTACTATTTGCAACCTTTGTGTCTAGCTGATTTTGTTACCTTTAATTAGTTATTATTTTGTTAACTTTGCATTAATTTTGTCAAGAGTCACTTTTAGCTATTATTTGTTACCTTTGTGTCAAACTTGTTACATGTAGTGCAATTTTGCAATTTTAGTTGTAGTTGTTAACTTTATGTAGAATTTGCAAATTTGCTATTATATATTCGTTAACTTTGCGTTAAACTTGTTATATTTATCATAGTCTTATCACTCACTTTCAAGTACTATTTGTCAAATTTATCAATTTTAACTATTATTTATCAACTTCGGTGTGTCTTTTACAAAAGGAGGCTGTTTTAGAGTGGGGCAGTGGTAATTCTACGGAATGAGGAGAGATGGTGGATGAGAGGGCGCCATGCATGAGATAGAAAATGAACGAAAAAGGAGAATTATATGGCTGATGAAAGCCAAGAAAAGAGAAATGACGGTGACAGTGGAGGTGTGTGGCAAAGGAAGAGGTGATAAGAGGTTAATTTTATGTGTAGAATGGAATCATCGGTTCATGTGTTTATAAAAAAAAAAGATGGGAGAAAAAAGAGAAAATGAAGAGGGATAAGGACAAGGATAGTTGAGAAATTTTTAAAAGATCGTGCAGGAAATTGTACATGGATTTTCGTTGTGAGCAGGGCGAATGGGGAGGGTGGCTGTGTGATAAAGTGTCTTGGGGGTGAAAGCATGACAAAAGTCTCTAGGGGAGAAATATGAATTTAAAGCGACAAGGGGTCAAAAGCAATTTTCCCATTAAATAAACTAAGAAGTAAATCAGTAAGAAGTAAATCAAGAGTGTACCGATTTTTTTATTTTTATTTTTCGATGCAAAAAACTTACATGTAAGCTGATAAAAGAATTCGATCTATTTGCTGATGGAAAAATCTTTGGATCCCTAGCCTTTCTATGAGGTCCACCGTTGTCAGAGCTTCATGAAGAAAGTCTATGTGCACATCTCCTCCCTTTACAAATGAACATAGTTTCTCCTCTATGGCTCTAATCAACTCCTCCTTCAAATAATATTCTTGCAAGTTACCCTGCAAATTTAGGAGTGGAGACAAAGCATGGGATAAGTAGTGATATTATAGACCGAAGAAATAGAATTAAAAAAAAGGATATTATGTAGAATCCTAAGTTGATCTTTTATATGGACTACATGTAAATTCAGGTATAGTACATATTGACCCTCTGTGCATTAATTTTGACATTTTCAATTAAAATGAATTCAATATGTCTATGTCAGGTGTAAAATATATAATAATAATTAAATGAGTAATGCACTAACCCTCCCAACAAAGTTTCAATGTTTTGCAGAAAACCCCCAACATCTTTTGGGGCCACTATAATGCCAATAACTTTCAAAATGTCTTTTTATGTTGTTTTTTGGTTCTTATATTTATTAAAAAGATAATTAAACATTAAAAGCTAGTACACATAAAATGGTCGAATTGCCAAGTGAGTGTGTACAAGTTGGAATAAACTGATAAAATGTCCAAATCCAAATTAATAGGCCTAATCTTTAGCTTTAGCACTTTTAACATGAGAAAAACTAAACCCTTTTATTTACTCGAGCAAATATCCAATCTTCTTGAATTAGATAAGATAATACAAAAAGACTTGATTTTCCCGTGAAACGGCTGATGCAAAATGACAAATCATAAAACTACCAATTCCATGGGAACTTGAGTAATCAAACATTAATTTTTCTTATCATATTCAGTGTACGTTCAATCTTCCATCAGTTCCATGGGAGCATGGGCTTTTCACCGACTTGGTCTACATTGGCATCATATGTGAGGCGACATCGATACTCTATATTCAACCACCTTGGACTCAACCGGACGTTTAGTCATTTCTGTAGAAACTTGGGAACATTAATTTTTCATCATTATGGACTAACATGAACTCAGTCATTCTCCCGACACCTTTCAAGCTTGACATTTAAATTTTATGTTTTAATGGACAACAATCTTAACTCTGATGTCACTAGTTTCCAGAAAAATCCAATAAATTTATAGCAGCAGATCAAGTTCAATTGGTGAATACTACTAGCAACTTTTATGTTCAATTTATGTATCCTCTCAAGATCCTCTCCAACTGGATGGTAATTAAAAATGGTCCAATTATCTAAATCTTTGTTGCCTATTTCATTTTCAAAGGATGAGATTCTGCTACCTATACTATTTTCTTAAAAATCATTTTTCTCTTAAAAACCACTTGTAAACTTGAAAACCACATGTCAAAAATCACTATTTGTAATAGTAAGTTTGTGTGATCTCTCATCCATTGAAAGTGAGATACGTACACGTACATGTAAGAATTCAGATAATTGGATCCTTTTCTCTTGAGCCGTGTGATACTATTCGTATCTTCGATCTCGCTATTTTCTACCGCGTGATATTATTGGTATCTTCGATCTTGCTATGTTCAATTTATGCAAAGCTTCTATTTTATTGTTCACGCTCATGAAAGCATTTTCCGACCTCCTCCCCACCCTTTTTCCCCTTCTCTTCCCTCACTCATCCAACACCCGAGCAAGCCCTTAATTTAAGGAGTCCCAACCATCGAGATGGGTTTTAAAGAATTTAAAAAATGAAACAAAATAAAAAAAACGTGCATTGAAGTGGAGCAAGATGTTTGTGCGTGGAGGAAAAAGGACTGGACCTGTTGTTGTGAAATGGCATCCGACATTTTGCCAGAGGAGCACGGCCGATGACTCTTGGAGCCGACGGGTGGCGGTCCCTGACGAAGTAGCCGGGGTCTGGAAGTCGGGATGATCAAGGCACGGGCATCGAGGGAACTACTAAATGATGAGGACAGGAGTTTAGGCCTTTGAGGGAATTGAAGCAGGTTGAAGGAGGCGGAGATGGACATGATGGCCAGCCTTTGCTTTGATGAGGTGATGGGAAAACAAAAAATCGGGTGAATAAGACTTAAAAGCACCTTATTGTTTGCCCCCGATATTGCACCAAAATAATCCAAGTTTAAAATCCTACTCTTAAATATTCTGAAGTTTTTAAAAAATTGTATTTGTTATGAAATAATGTGGATGTCCGTTTAGTTTATCAAGAAGTTGATATTCCCCTAGTACATTAATCTTCTTCCTAGAACAGCACAAGCATGTTCTTAAAAGACCAAGTTTATGAATAAGTAATTAATATGGTTCATGTATCATCATCTTAGTTTGTATATAAATAGAGGTATTCCTACCTCACTTTGATATAGCAATGAAGAACGAATGAAATAAAATTTCTCTCTACTTCTCGTCTACTTTTCTTCTCTACTTCATTATAACACGTTATCAACACGAGAGTCTACCATTGAAACAATCTTCTTCAAGTCCATTAGATTCATCGTTGGGTACGTGTTGATATTTTGGATAAACTTTCGAGAAGAAATAGATGTCAAATATTTGGGATCAAACAATGGTGATGATAATACTTGTCTCATTGATAGTGCTACTACACACACTATACTTAAAAACATAGAGTATTTTTCTCATTTGAAAATAGAAGAAACAAATGTTAACACAATAAGTGGTAGTGCTAAATTGATTGATGGCTCCGGAAGAGCCATTGTATTTCTCCCCGAAGGAACTAAAATTGTCATAAATAATATACTACTCTCGATAAAGTCTTGAAGAAATTTGCTAAGTTTTAAAGATATCCGCCGAAATGGATATCATATCGAAACGATGAATGAGATAAATGGTCAATACTTATTGATTATAAATACCATTTCTGAGAAGAAATGCATCTTAGAAAAGCTATCTTCTCTATCTTCTGGTTTATATTATATAAAAATAAATACAGCTGAAATGTATCACCTTAAAGACCAGAAGTCTACTAATCGTAATGATTTTATGATTTGACATGATCGCCTTGGACATCCTGGTTCTATAATTATGAGGTGAATAATTGCAAATTCACATAGCCATTCATTGAAAAATCAAAAAAAAATACTAAATTCTAATGAATTCTCATGTGTTGCTTACTCCCAAGGGAAGTTAATTGTTAGACCATCACCAACGAAAGTGGGAACTGAATCCCCTGCATTTCTAGAACGAATTCATGATATATGTGGGCCTGTAGATCCACCATGTGGACCATTTAGATATTTTATAGTGCTAATTGATGCATCAACAAGATGGTCACATGTATGTTTATTATCTAGTTGTAACCTGACATTTGCGAGATTGCTTGCTCAGATAATTAAATTGCGAGCATAATTTCCTGATTATCCCATTAACAAAATTCGTTTAGATAATGCTGGTGAATATTCATCACATGCTTTTGATGATTATTGCATATCTATTGGAATAAGTGTTGAACATCCTGTAGCTCATGTTCATACACAAAATGGTCTAGCCGAATCATTTATTAAATAGCTTCAATTAATTGCAAGACCATTGTTAATGAGGTCTAAACTTCCTCTATCTACTTGGGGACATTCTATATTACATACAGCAACACTTGTGAGAATTAGACCGACAAGTTATCATACTTATTTTCCCTTACAATTAGTACTTGGCCACGAGCTCAATATTTCTTATTTAAGAATTTTTGGTTGTGCGGTATATGTTCCTATTGCACCGCCTCAATGTACTAAAATGGGCCCTCAAAGAAGATTGGGGATATATGTCGGGTATGAATCACCTTCTATAATTAAATATGTTGAACCATTAGCAGGTGACTTATTTACTGTAATATTCGTAGATTGTCATTTTGATGAATCACATTTCCCGACATTAGGGGAAGGTAAAGATCAACCGAAAAAGAAAATTACTTAAAAAATATCATTAAACTTTCTTCATCCTCGTACAAAAGAACGTGACTGGAAGTTCAAAGGATTATACATTTACAGAAAATTGCAAACCAATTACCGGATGCTTTTAATGATTCTAGAAGAATTATTAAATCGTATATTCCAGCAGAAAATGCTCCGATTAAAATTGATATCCCAGAATGACAAATTAAAAGTACCTAACGAATCTAAAGCACGCCTGAAGCGTGGTAGACCTCTTAGTTCCAAAGATAAGAATCTTCGAAAGAAAAGAGGATTGAATGATCAAATATTGCTAATGAAAAATTCAACCTCCTGAAGAGATCGCTCCTGAAGAGCCAACTCCTGAAGAGAATGAAACTATAAAAAATTCAATAAATTTTGTCGCTACGAGAAAGTGTTGGAACCGAAGAGAAGTAATTATTGATAATGTATTTGCATATAATGTAGCACTTGATATTATGGAAGAAGATGAGGATCACGAACCAAGATCGGTTGATGAATGTCGGCGAAGAAATGATTGGTCAAAATAGAAAGATGTGATCCAATCTGAATTAGATTCACTGGCTAAACGAAAAGTTTTTGGATCTGTAGTCTAAACACCTGAAGGTGTAAAGCCAGTAAGATATAAATGGGTTTTGTGAGGAAAAGAAATGAGAAAAATGAAATTGTGAGATATAAAGCAAGACTTGTAGCCCAAGGATTTTTACAAAGACCGGGATTTGATTATGATGAGACATATTCTCTAGTAATGGATAGAATTACATTTAGATATCTTGTGTGTTTAGCAGTACATGAAAAACTTGATATGTGTCTGATGGACGTAGTCACTGCTGTATGTTGGAAAATTGCAATGAAGAGAATAAAAGAAACTTGACTTTGATTCCTTTAATCTCGGTTACAATTCGATTACAAAAGAGAGGAGAACGAATTTGATTCTCCCTTTTGTTTAAAACTGGGTTCTTCTCGGTAGCGATGGAGTGCCTCCTTCGATTGCTTGCGTCGAATTTGCTCTCCGTTGACGATCCGACGTTTTAATTCACTGGAATGATGTCTTCTCCTCACGATTTGACGTTGTGGAGAACTTACGTGGTAAGTTTGAAACTCTGGACGAGTTGATAACTATGAATGAGTTGGAAACTCTTGAAAAAGAGTTAATTTGAACCGAGAATCGATTCTCAAGCCAAGGCCAAAGGCTCTCAAGACTGCTCCCAAAAGATGAATGTTGATCTTCCTTTTGTGCAGTTTTGATCTTCAGAACTCTAACTCGAAGATCCCCAAGAAGAAGCCAAAGATCTCCTCCTCGCTGGCAAGTCTCAGATCCAAAAAGCCAGCCAAAAAAAAAGACCCGAACTCAGTTGAGTTTACCCCTATTTATAGGGAATTAAGGGGTGTAACCGCCCCCTTAATTCTCTCCATAAGTGGGCATGATTTCCTCAGATCGTGGGGAAAACGGTTCTGAAACCGTTCGACTCATATTTGAATGAGTCAAACGCCCAACCTGGCGTTCAGGACCCTAACCTCGCATCTTAGGATTGAGACGCGAGGTTGGGTGTTGACTGAACATCCAGAACGCGAGGGTCGCTCACGTTTCTCTTGTTGTAACGCGGGTTCGACCCTGGCGTTTTACTATTGACACACGGGGAGGACCTCCGCGTCTTGCCTTGAAGAGATTATCACCAAGTAATCTCTTTTTGTCATAGCGTTGCAAAGATCATTGTCTTGTAATCTTCGTCTTGGCTCCTTGAGAATATAAGAGTCGTCAGATTGTAACTCCCGATATTAATTGTGAATACTGTTGAACTAGAGCTCTCATCGGTTATCGTGAAGGTCGTCAGATTGTAACCTTCAGCGATCTACGTGAAAGTCTTCAAATTGTAGCCTTCTGGAAGTCGTCAGATTGTAACTTCCATCATTGGTATTTGATGGGGGATAAGCTATCTATTGTGATTTTTAGACAGCCTACAACTGCTTATTTATATGGAACATTAGATAATGATATCTATATGAAAATTCCTGAAGGATTTAGCATGCTTGGAGCATGTAAATCAAATCCTAGAGAAATGTAGTCTATTAAGTTTCAAAGATCTTTGTATGGACTAAAGTAATCTGGACGAATGTGGTGTAACCGTCTTAGTGAATGTTTAGTCAAAGAAGGTTATACAAATGATCCTATATGTCCATGTGTTTTCATAAAGAGCAATGTGTCAAATTTTGTGATCATTGTTGTATATGTTGATGACATTAATCTGATTGGAACTCCTGAAGAGCTCCAAAATGCGATTGAATATTTGAAGAAAGAATTTGAGATCAAAGATTTTGGTAAAACTAAATTTTACCTTGGTTTACAAATTGAGCATTTAGAAAATAGAATTTTTGTTCACCAAACTACTTATACTCAAAAGGTATTAAAACGGTTCTACATGGATAAAGCACATCCATTAAGTACCTTAATGGTTGTCAGGTCACTTGATCCTGCTAAGGATCCTTTTAGACCAAAAGAAGAAGATGAAGAGATTCTTGGTCCTGAAGTACCATATCTCAGTGCAATAGATATACTAATGTATCTTGCTAATTGTACAAGACTAGATATATCATTTTCTGTGAATTTATTAGCAAGATTTAGTTCATCTCCTAGAAAACAACATTGGAATGGTATAAAGCATATTTTTCGCTATCTCTAAGGAACAATTGATCTTGGCTTATTTTATTATTATAACTCTCGACCTGAATTGTTTGGATATGCTGATGCTGGGTATTTATCTGATCCGCATAAAGCAAGGTCTCAAACTGGTTATTTATTTACATGTGGTGACACTGCTATTTCATGGCGATCTACGAAATAATCAATTGATGCCACTTCTTCGAATCATGTTGAAATAATTGCAATTCATGAGGCTAATCGAGAATGTATTTGGCTAAGATCAATGATCCACTATATCTGGAAGAATAGTGGATTGTCTCCTGAAAATAAAAATCCTCCGACTATTTTGTTTGAAGACAATGCAGTTTGTATAGCTCAATTAAAAGGAGGATATATTAAAGGAGATAGAACGAAACACATTTTACCAAAATTCTTCTTTACACATCATTTGCAAAAGAATGGTGAAATTGTTGTGCAACAAATTCGATCGAGTGATAATTTGGCAGATTTATTCACCAAGGTATTGCCGACTGCAAATTTTGAGAAATTGGTAAAAAATATTGGAATGCGTCGGTTGAAAGATCTCAAAAGATATTTGAATCAGGAGGAGAAACTAATACACAAGAATAGCATACTCTTTTTCCTTCACTAGGAATTTTTTTCCCACTGGGTTTTTTTCTAGTAGGGTTTTAACGAGGCATATTCTTTGTGTAATGTTAGACATCCAAGGGGGAGTGTTATGAAATAATGTAGATTTCCATTTAGTTTCCCAAGAAGTTGATATTCTCCTAGTACATTAATTTTCTTCCTAGAACAACACAATACATGTTCTTGAAAGACTAAGTTCATGAATGAGTAATTAATATGATTCATGTATCATCATCTTAGTTTGCATATAAATAGAGGTATTTCTACCTCACTTTGATATAGCAATGAAGAACGAATGAAATAAAATTTCTCTCTTCTTCTCGTCTACTTTTCTTCTCTACTTCACTAGTTTCACAACAGTATTTTAATATCTTAAAATTTTCAATGCAATACAAATGTGAAAATTTCCTCCTCAAAATTCTCATGTCACATTCGGTTGCTATTTTGGAAGATTTGTACCTATCAAAATTCTATTAATTTGTCATATTTCTATCTTAATTAAGATTTTGACAAGTTTAACAATAAATTTAACAGAACTTAGAGATTAAAATGTTCATAAAAATCGCATGCGACTATTTAACAAAGATGAATGTGCAATTTAAGAGCAAAGACCACTGCTTACATCACATTTACATTATTTGCACATAAAAACTTGTTTGAAGGGTCACGCCAAATGAGCTTGCCTAGACTCTACTTACAATCAATTTACTTATAATCAAATTACTATCTATTTGAAGTAATATAAAATAATTACATTTGGAGCTAGCATATTACTTGGTTTAGTGGCATAAACTTGTTTTAAACTCCTAAGGACAAAATTAATCATGGGTTGTCTATATTTAGACATTAGCCCCTCAAATCTTCAACGATTTTATATTTATCCCTCAAATCTTTGAAATTGCTACGAAGTCCCTCAAATCTTAAGGTTTTTATAATTCAGTACCTCAGTGACCAAAGTACCCTCCCCTCCTTCTCCAACCTAAATCCCAAAATTCTAAACCCAATTCTCTCTGCAGTTTCCAACTCAACCGCCTTCGCCAAGCCTACCTCGTCATCAATCTCCTCTCTCTAACCCCGCACTCTACCCTTTGCCCAAGATTAAGAAAAAAATTCTCATCTCTGCTACACTGTGATATAAGAATGATAGGAAATCGATGTCGGTTCTGATGATTTAAGAGTAGGAGGAGGCTAGCTAGAAATGAGGGGAAGGCTGTTAACAGTAGCTGGAGTTAGGTTTAGGATGAGGGATCCAAGTTGGAGAAGAAGGGAGAGGAGAGTATTTTGGTCATTGAGGGATCAAGGGGCAGAAACTTTAAGTTTTGAGGAACTTACGAGCAATTTCAAAGATTTACGTGACTAATATGAAATTATTAAAAAGTTAAGGGACTGATATCTAAATAACCCACTAATCATATAGAGTGCAAACTATATAAATTTTTTTCTGCTTGTACTAATTATTACATTAGTATTGTTCTTTATAATAACTCAGTTGTGAATCACGTACGTTAAAACCTGTTAGCCCGTGGTAGGTCTGTATTAATAATAATTATTATCAAATAATTATGAAAATATTATAGAATATTCATAACTCGTTATCAGCTTCTTTTCTTGCTGTTCAGCTTTCTTTACTTGCTGATTATATTAATTTGTCACGCTAGCTCACGTGTCATTTTATTGTATGCTCAACCCCACAATGCCGTCCTCCAATCAACTACTACATATGGCATTATGATAGTGAAATTAATTTCCTTTAGGAAATATTATAGTGAAATTATTGATCATGTGTCGGGATCTAAACGCAATGGAATCAGCCAAAGGACACGTGTTAGGATCGAAACCCAGTGCTACAGGTCTTATGATAATGAAATAATAAAAATCGACTAGAAAAAAAAAAACAAAAAGAAAAAAGAATCAAATCACAGATACGATATTATTAACGGGGATCATCACAATTTAGGGTTACATCCTCAGCATAGTGGATTTATTATTAGTGAGGCTTATTTTTTGAGGATTTTTTATTCAAACTTAGTTTTTTTCTTGGATTATAATTTAGGATGTTATTCATTTCGGACTAGAACTTTGATCTAAATTTAATATGTTATTATTTTAGGATTAGGATTCGAGTTTGAACTTAAGGTGTTATTGGATTTCGGATTTAAATTTAACTGTTATTAGTTGAAGACTAGAATTAGGATTCAAATTTAAGGTGTTATTTGTTGTGTATGATTGTTATAAAGATTAGGATTTTAAAATCCGCACTCCATTCAAAACTCTATAGTTTTTAATGAGAAATTTTTAAGAGAAAAGCTAAGTTGAAACTGGTGAATTGTGATTTCACTTTGTGGATTTTCTCTACCCTCCTCTCTTTACTTATTTAAATATTTAATATATTTCAAATTAAATATATTTAGTTTGTTAACAAAATTTTAAATATATTTAATTTTAGAATATTTTATATTGCTAAATTATTTATATATTAACTATTATGGTATTTTCAGTAGCCAAATTATGACCCCTTGGAGACAACATGCAAATATCCCCCGCCACGCACCATTCAATCAACTCGACACTTAGGACAACTAGAGTCGACCTAGCCGACTCGCCGAGTCGACATCCCGCTAGGTCGACTCGAATGGTGATACATCTTGCTACGAATCCACTCAACCGATTAATTAGCTGGCACCTCATTGGGTCGACTCGAAAAGCGTTACTTCTCAGCACCTCTTGACACAAGTCAAAAGGCAACTTTGACCTCGAACCCCCAGCTGACAATGCGTCGACATCACATTAAATGCTTGGCAGGCGCCATCATTTCTCTATCTGCGATACTATTTATGACACATCAGACCACGCCGGCTTCGTGCGTCGCCTATCCCATCTAATTATTGCCCAAGTGACTATGCCCATTCCGTGACCACTCCACAGCTGATGCGCATAAAGTCGACGCTAACTCAACCGCTAACTCAGAGTCAACAGGAAAAAACTAAAATGCCCCTCCTGCATGATTATAAGAAGGATGACTATTCCCAATGCGAAGGTAAGCAATTCCTGAGAACTTTTCTCCATTATACTGCACTAGAGAACTCACACAGTTCACCACTTTCCCACTCAAGTACATCACTGACTTGATCGTCGGAGGAACAATGGGGGAACTAGTCCTCATCCTCTTACGAGTTGTTACACGTGAAAGGAAGTAGCAGCTTAACTCAAAATCAGATATTCGAAGAAGTTAGCGGCCCCCTACTCAATCTCACCCACACTACATCTGTGTGATTATTAACATCAACAGTTTGGCGCCCACCGTAGGGCCTTCTCTCTTTTCCAAACAAGTATGTCTGGTTTTGAGCATAGGGTTGATCAGTCCATCCCTGGAGGACCACACCAGAGCTACGTCACTCAAGCCTAGTTTGAAGAGATGGCTCAGAAGATCTCTTAATCCCTCCAACAACAACTTGCTACCTCAAGTGTTGGTCCTCACGTATCGACTCCCTCAAGTGCTCGGAATTATCACCTCTCACTAGGCCACCGACGTCACTCCTCTTGGTATCGACTCCATCCTCACCACACACTCCTCTCGGTGTACAAGTGTATTACAAAGTGAACTTCACAAATTAAGCACAATAAATGGTTGTTCTCTAAACAAGGTGAGAACTCAATTAGGCTCAACTCAATGTTACTATCTCTCACAACCCCAAATATATTATGAATGCAAATACAATAAGCTGAAGTGGGTGTGTGTAACAATGAGATTAATCAAATCTAAACTCAATATAAAACTAGCTTTAATATAATGATAATTAAACAAATAAATATAAAGATAGAAAAGAGTTTAGAAAACTTCTCAATAGATGACAAGAGATGGAGGGAGAATAGTTGATTGCTCAAACTCCAATAGATGATCTCCTCAAGCTCTTGTGGAATTGAATTCATAAACTCAAACCCTTAATTGCTTAAAGAAAACTTTGTTAAAATCCTTGTTAAAACTTTGTTAAAACATTCTCTTGGATGATTTTAGAAGTATGAGGGCATGGGGTATTTATAGGCTCATAAAACAACCCCAAAATCCAAGAGACAACAAATAAAAAAAACCATCAAATCTGAAAAACTAGCCGTTATAGGCTAAAAATCTCTGTTAAGTCGACTTATAAGTCGACTTATAGAGAGCCGTTTGAACAGTAACGGCAGTTCTGGAATTTTGCATATCTAGTTTTGTAAAATCAATCAAAAATAGTAAATCAATTTTAAAAATTATGAAATTTTGAGGGATGTTTCTAAACACGTATATAAACGAGGTAAAAAAATAATTTCTAAAATATCACTTCTCATTTATGAGAAATAAATATTTGAACATAGATATTTTAGATTCTAAAAACGACTGAAACACCCGATTTTGTAAAATTAATTTGACACAGTAAATAAACTCTAAAAATCATGAAATTTTTAGGGAAGCTTCTAAACATATGAATGAACATGTTAGAGAAAGAATTTCTTAATTATAACTTCCCATTTGAGAGAAATAATTTATTTTATAAACTAATCAAAAATACATAACTGTGCAACACTTCATAAGTCGACTTATAAATGGTATAAGTCGACTTGCTATAAGTCGACTTGCTTTGCTTGATAAGTCGACTTAGCAGAGGCAAAATGCACTTACTAGAGGAGTTCATAAGTTGACTTGACAGAGTTTATAAGTCGACTTAAAAATGTGCACAGACACTGTTCATGCTGAAAATCTGATTTTAAAAATAGCAAATAAATTCCAAAAAACAATAGAATATGAAACATATAAAAGTGTATATGAAGATATATATTGTTTCATATCTAAATAGCTAAACCAAAAACATATATGTATATATATAACTATATATATACAAAACCAAAACGTGTATGTGTGTATAGAATTAAGCTTAAAGTACTAACACGCATAATATAAAATCCTAAACTAAATATACCCAAGCTTGATCTTGATCTTCAATATGCTCTTCTTGGTACACTTACGGATGAAGCTTGATCTTGAATCTTCAAACTCCAAATTATAGAAGAAAATTCAAACTTGATAGAATTTAAAAGTTATCCAACTGAACCCTAGAATGGATTCCAAAATAGATCTCCTAACCACACGAGGAAAGCGAAATCTTCAACGGCAACCCCAAACACTATCTCCACCGAAGCCTAGAACTCCAAGAACCAAGCTTCCACGACAAATCTTTCTCCACCTAATGCCAAAACCCGAAATCTAAAATCTGAGCTCTGATACCAATTGTTGCGCGTCTTTACGGAAGCGTGCTCGACAACAAAACGAATTCGCAAGTCACGAGAGAAGATAACCAAACTAAACACTAGCACAATCCAATCCAAAATACGACAAATCAAACCAAACACAGAGATATACATAGTTCGGTAATTTTCCTACGTCCACGGGGAGAGGATAGGAAGATTCCACTAAATCAAGGAGAGTACAAAGGGTTACAATCTCAAAAAATCATTCAAATAAACCCTGAACCAAATCTCTCAACTTGCTCACAAGTTCTCCCTCTCAATATGCCTAGTACGATCCCAAATCTCTGATTTACAAAACCCTAAAATCGTGTTTCAATATATATAAAAACACAAACCAAATCAGAACAGGAAATAAGGCACAGGCCCAAACCCGACTGGCGGTTGACCGCGCCAAAACTCGCGGTCGACCAGACAGAATGACAGAATCCAGAAAATAATTACCGGGTTTAGCGGTCGACCGCACCTAACCTCGCTGTCGACCGACCAAAACTCCAGAAACTACCATGTACTCGTGCGCGTTTGTCGGTTGACCGCGCCAAGGCTCACGGTCAACCGGCAAGCACCCAAATGCCTTTCCGCTTCAAATTTCCTGAACTTTACCAATATTTTCACCATTTCTAGAGGAAGTTGTAAAACTAGATCTAGTAGGGAATTAAACTATTTTTAATCCCTATTTGACTTTGTCAATCTCTTAGACTTGCCTTTACTGGAGATTAAGGGCCTATATTGTATTGTTTTTTCTAGGATGCTTCTACTTATTTTTTTAAGAAGCAATCAATAATGATATTTTGTAAAAAAAATTATTGCATGGCTGTTAAAATTGCTTTTTCTTTTAAGTGTGTGTATTTAGAAGAAACATCATGATGCTTTTGGAAGCAGCTTCTACTTTATTTGGTTTATATACCATATATGACAATTATATTTTTTTTACAATGATCTATAAGCACGGTTTTACCAAAAACCTTGTTATCTTTTGAAGGATGCAATTTTTGATATCTATAGTCAACCAACTATTTTCAGCATCTTATATAAGTTGCTTCTATAAACTACTTATGTAAAAATCTTATTGTTAGCTCTAACACTATTGGACTGGCCCTTCACTTGATCAAATTTGAGATCCACTCTTGCTCTTACTTGTGTATAGATATATTACTTGTTTTCTGTAGCCGAAAAATCTAAATTCTCTTCTATCTTACAAAATTCTCTCGGCTCCCATTTGATCTTACCTTGTTCCCATAATCCTTGATAGAAAGGATTAGTTGCTTCGCCATTTTAGATTTGAGAAGATGTGTTTATCTCATAAGTCTTTCTCCTCTTTCATTATTGGTTGATCAGTAGCCCTATCCTTGCCATGATTCTCCTGTTGGATCTTTTGCCCAAAAGTTAAAAATTCATCAAAAGAAGAATAAATGGTGGAAAAACAACATCTTTGGCTCCATAATATATTACAAAACAAGCAATCCTTTATTGATAGAGTTAGTATTCAAGACATGATACATTATTATTTATGTCTAGATTATGGCTAATTTTCACTTAATTAAAAATCTCATAGTTTTCCCTGCTTTGCACTTACATACCCTCACTTGTTTTCACGGTGCTATATACCCTAGACATTTTAACATTTCCATTTTAACAGATTCCGTAATGTAAATGTGAGAATCCTTCTCAGAAAAATTCACATGCATTACTCACATGCCACTCGTAGAAATTTTAACCCATGATTTTTTTAATTAAATTTGCTATCAAACATATCCGAAATCTATTTTAAAATGACACTCACATGCTAATTTTATAACTTTTAACACTAATTTTCTTACTTATATAATAGAGCATATATTTAAGTGCAAACTTTAAAAACTTCAGGATATATAAGTGCTGCAGAAAACAAGTGATGGTATATACATGCAAAATAGGGAAAACTATAAAGTGCTAATTAGCCATTATTTTTTGTCGATGCTTTTATTTCATGTGCCAGATACTTCCACACCTCTAATTAGGTTCATCATAAGCAATCTCATAAAACTTATCCGCAACAACAGAACTATAGGGGTCCTTACGCAAATCCATGATACTAAGGGGCCTTTCTCAAATTTTTCCTTTCAGTATCCCATATAATCCTTCATAAGTTCCTCATACTCAGTATCACCCGTCCCAGTATATCCATCAACCTTCCTATACGAAATGCACACTGCCTGAACAAATCCCAATACCGCCCGGATACAAGAATCCGGCACAATCCTCCGACACGCGAACATCTCCAGCTCCATCTCTCTAAACAAGCCCTTCATCATCTCCTTCACAGCCGCGAAAGCCTGCTCCTCGTTGCAGTGTGGATTGTCCTTCATGTAACATGCAACTGCATTGAACGACTTACCTTCCTTCTTCTCTTTGTCGATAGTTACCAGATCGTTGGCGAGCCTTGAGATCGCGCCTGCTAAAAATAGCAAACGTGAATCCTTGCTCGTGAGTCTGTGGGCTTCAGGGGAGATTGGTTTACAATGCTTCTCTCTCTCTCTCTCTCTCTCTCTCTCTCTCTCTCTCTCTCTCTCTCTCTCTCTCTCTCTCTCTCTCTCTCTCTCTCTCTCTCTCTCTCTCATTCTAAAAAAATCAAAGTAATTTTTTATGATCTAGAGGTATTCTGGTCTTTTCTCAGTCACGTACTTGTCATGTAACATGCTAGACATAACGATGTTAACTTTTAGAGAATAAAGTGATAAGAGTTCATAGGGTTTCACAAATTTCAAACATGAGGGGATTATTTATAATAGGCTTAAACTTGAGGGGGGTTTCTCAAATTAAAATAGGTAAGGGGGTCCGAGACACACCCCATAATTGAGGGGGGTTAAGTGAGAAAAGTTCAAGGGTCTTATCCTAAATTTTTATAGTTAAGGGGTTATCTACAATATGCTCAACCTTGAGGGGCGTTTTCTCAAATTAAAATAGTTGAGGGAGGGGTTTTCTAAGAGATCCCTCATATTTGAGGGAAGTTTTTTAAAATTAATCCATGCTTTTATGTAGAAAGGCTCTCTATATGCGTTTTTTTCTCTGTAAGTTCTAATTTTAAATATATCGTTATGAGATTTATTTAATTATGAATAGTTATAATATGATAAGGATTATAATTATTTAATTATAAATAAATTTTTAATTATAGATGGTTCTAATTTGATGACATTTTCTAGGTGAATATAAGTTTAGGTATTCATCTTCTGATAGGATAATAAGACATGTAGTAATTTATGGTACGACACATGTCAAATTTTTGTGTTTTTATAATATGACATATGCTAATTTTTTGTGTCTTTAAGAGTTTCGCCAATTTCTCTTTATATATAAAGGAGAGATTACATCGTGCTATAAAGTCCATATATCTCCTTTGAGAGTAGAAAGACTTACCAACACACAACAATCAACCCTTTTTTTTCCATTTATTTATTTTAATGTTGCATGAATGGAGTGCAATGATTGCATAGAAGCATCTAAACCATAGCAAATGCATATGATTCCCCCCTCTCTTTACCTACATCACTCCGAATTAAGTCTTTTCACAATCAAAATTGTAAGATATCTCTTTGTCCACATTCGAAGAGTTTTTATCTTCTCAAACTACTAGTTGTGGATTCTTATTCTCTTCTGCCATTTGAAGAAAACACAAAAACTTTATGTGTTCAGGGTTTGTACTTTGCTAAGGACTACTCCTACACCTATTTGCTTGTCGTTTGTAGATTGCAAAGTTTTGTACCGCTCTTTTCTTCGTTTTGACACGAAACAATATCTGGCCTTCTCAATTTTACATTCTATAGCGGAATCTCTCGTGAACGTCGCATTCTCATCGGTCTGATTTAGTCCCATATGGTCAATTATCCACTGCGGAGCTTTAAAAAAGTTTTAAATATTGGTTATCTACGTGTTTTGAGAAGAAAGATGCAATAATATTACGGTGGTGTAGCCAACCGTACCTCCTAAACTTTTTTATTAGCACTTAGCTCAGGCAGGTTTTGCTTATTTGTCTTAATTTGGAGGACATCGTCCATGATTTAGGGGGTGTATGTACTAATAAAATAGTTGCGGACGCTAATAAAGAGGTTGTATCTACAAATTACTTTCTTTTTTTTTTCTTTTTTTCTTTTTTTTTTTGTAGAGATGTATAGGAGAAGACAAGCTCACAACCACCACAATTTAACCATCAATCAGTCAAGAACACGAGGGCCCAAATAAAATCAACTCGAAGCAGTCCAATCCC
>BQKN01049553.1:0-13764 GCA_022839385.1 Asparagus kiusianus | reverse complement strand
TTCCTCATGCTATATATGTATTTATCTCTGCCTAGTAGTTTAGAATTAATAGTTATGAAGGTAGAGATCAGTATAGAGGGAGTATGGATCGAGATGGTTGAGCTGCATTGTAAAATTTTTCCTGTTCGCAGCCCGTGAGTCGACTCATGAAATGTAAGACCCCGTAGATTTTTGAGTATGTATATGTGCATCAAAGATGAGGTTAAATGTGCAAGATCTCAAATCATGCAGCAGAGTCATAGTATGCAGTTTCTAGTCCATGAGTCGACCCATGACTGTCATGAGTCGACTCACGAAATCGAGTCTTGTTGCCTTTTAGTCTCTGCTGAGTCGACTCATTATATTATGAGTCGACCCATGAGTCATGAGTCGACCCATGACTGTTATGAGTCGACTCATCGGGGTTTTTCTAGTTTTCTGGGTTGGGTTTGTTGGGTTTCGGGTCGGGTTTCATCTACTCGTATATATTCTCCTCTACCCGAAAACTCTTCATTTTCATCAGTTCTCCCCAGAAACCCTAGTCCCCCTCTTTTCTCTCCCAAACCCTAGGTGTTCTTGGTGATTTTGGGTCGTTTCAAAGGCTTTTTCAGCGGCTTTGTGAGGATTTCAGCGAAGGGGTCTGTTCATCATCACTTCTAAGGCGAGTAACATCTCGCCTAACCCCTCTCCCACGTTTTTAATAGTTTACAACTGTTTTCCATGAGTTTTATTGAGCCCAAGACTTATTTTCAAGTATAAAACAATGTTCTTGTTAGGGTAAATGCTAGAAATCATGTGTTTCAGATTTTAAATCATCACCAACAATGTTTTTGAAGAAAACTCAGATCTGGAAATATTTTTAAAGAATAAAAATAAGAGTTTTCTTTTGATTAAATGCCCTTTTTCATGTTTAGGGGTAAATTGTTAGATTTAACATATAAGTAATTGTTCCTCATGCTATATATGTATTTATCTCTGCCTAGTAGTTTAGAATTGATAGTTATGAAGGTGGAGATCAGTATAGAGGGAGTATAGATCGAGATGGTTGAGCTGCATTGTAAAATTTTTCCTGTTCGCAGCCCGTGAGTCGACTCATAACTCATCATGAGTCGACTCATCAGGTTGAGTCGACCCATGACTGTCATGAGTCGACTCACGGAGTTAATTCTGGTTATTCATAAGTGTCTGCTGAGTCGACTCATAGTTGATCATGAGTCGACCCATCGGAGTTTTTCCTGTTTGTTTGTATTTCTGCTTGATCACCTATTGTGCATATACTTTCATACAGCGTTCATATATGATCGAGGATCTTGTGGAGCTTTTGTTGAACACAAGAATGTTGCCTTGTTCACAGGGTATTGATTTATAGTATTTATGATTTCATCTACACATATGAGATGATTTTTCTGACACAAGCTTAGATTCGTACCGCGAGGCATGTACAAGAGTAGATCATGTATACCTTTACTATGAGTATTCCCTGTTCGTAAACACAGTCCTCGTGTTGGACTATAATCCATTAAAGTCCTCGTGTTGGACTAAAATCCATAAAAGTCCTCGTGTTGGACTATAATCCATTTCAAACATGTATTAGACTTTTGCCAAACCTTGAGCACGTTATTCAACCAAGTTGGGTAAACGACATTTTGTATTTGGCCGGGGCATGATATCTACCTAGGTTGAAATGACACCTATTGTAGCTTCGTTTCATTTCCATGTTATCGGTAGAGATGGGTATGTTTTCTTTTTCTTCATCTTTCTTGTGACCAACTACGGGTTCTGTATTTAGGGATCTACAATTTGAGATACAAGGTATATACATGAGGGTTTCCTTGTTTGGATTATTTCGTTCGACGTACCTATGCTCGTGTTGTATTTTCCTAAGTACTAAAATCCGTTAATGTTTGTGTAAATGATTTATATTACATTGTATTAACTGTATTTTTATATACAATGAGCCCTATCCCTTGGGGTTGGTTGTGATGTTGCTCGCTAGCGCTTTGACGCTCGTTGTCCCTCCCCCTTTCAGGTAACGAGCCAGGAGCCCGGAGAGTCACAGGTTGAGGACGACCCTTACTAGTACCCGTTATCCTCTTATTAGATGTATTTTATTTTTGTACTCCACTTGAGACATTTTAGACTAGAGAGGTTTATGTTCTAGAGTTGTAAAGGCTGTGTGCCTTATTTTCCTGTATCAGACATTATGTATTTTGAGACATGTTGAGATCTCTAGATTTTTATTATTCATTTCAGAATTAACTATGTATTCCAGCTATTCGGTTGATGAGATGTGTTAATTTGATGTTCTATCATTTCATTTAGTTTCTGTTGTAAAACCTTTTACTTGTCTTGTACCTACACCTATTGTTGACTCTACTAGAGAGATGTTAATTGTGATGGTGAAACATGTTATTACACGGTGGGGTGCATGACAGGTTTGACATTTCTGGTTTCACCTTGGACTGTAGCCTTGTGTGAACCCAGGGGCATCACAACTGCATACAGTGAGTTTGAATTTATTTTTAATTTGACTTATTAAGTCTTTTTGTTTTTGAATTTGTTCTTCAACTTGAACAAATACTATTTCTTCTTTAAGAAAATTTATTTGGTTTTCTTTAATAATTATATTTTTAACTTCATTTAACATCTTAGTTTGAGGATCGGTAATAAATTCTAGTAAAATTTCTTTTTCCTCAAAAGTAGCTCGAATACCATTCATGTCTATTTTATGAATAGGCATAATGGTATGGAGGAAAGGAGTCCCAAGTATTATATGTTGGGATAGATTTTTTACTAAAATACAGGGAGTTGGTATACAAGTCCCTTGCACACAGATATGTGCTTTAGGTAATTTATATTTTACCTCTAATTGGTTTCCATTTGTACTACTTAGAGTTTGCGTAGTTTTTTCAAAAAATTTTGAACGAATAATTCCTTCATTTATGCAGTTTAAATCTGCACCACTATCTACCAGAGCTATAATATCTGATATGTAAAATTGACCTTTAACTATTAAGTTGATTTTAATATACCACTTTTAAGAGGTAACTTGTTGCAATATTTGCAATAGGGCATTACTTTCAATTTCATTTTCCTGATCACTTTGTTCACTTTGTTGAACATATTCTTGCCCTTCATCGAATCTAGCGAGAATATATTTATTCTCCTGTTTTAATTTTTTAACTTCTATTTTTAGTTCTTGTATCTCTTTATTAAGAGATGATAAAGATATATCTTTTGTCGTATGAGCAATATTTTGCCTTCTTTTTTATATTTCAGATATTTAAATACATTATCTATTTGTGGATTTTTGTCTTTATTAGACAAAGCTTTTAATAATTCTTCTTTTAAATTAGAAGAAATATCTGCTGATAATACTTGTGATAAAAGCTCTTTATCTTTATTAGATTTGATCATATTGATCGAAAGTCCATTCATTTGGACAATTGCTTTCCAATAATTGGTCTCATCTTGGCAATTATTAATCGCACATTTACAAGTTTCATGTTCTTCTTCAGAATTTGATTCTGAGGTTGATGAATATAATTCATCATCAGTATCGCTATTAATTAAAATATTTGATAGAGTCTTTTTAAGACCTTCATCTTCAATCACATCTATCTTCTTTTTTATATAACAGCGATTGGCATAGTGCCCGATACGGCCACATTTGTAACAATGAATCACTTTCTTTTCTTGTTTTATTTTCTTTTTAGCCTTATGAGGCTTTTCTTTTTCTCTTTCTTTAAAGAATTTTTTCTTCTTTTTCTTAAAGATTTTTTTTCGTTTTTCCTGTATTAGGAATAATTTCTTTTTCAACCTTATAAGGTTGATCATAGGCGAATTGTTCACAGAATTCTCCCAATTCTTTTCTTTTTGTAAGTCTTTGAGACTTCAACTGATTCTTAAGCTTTAAGTCATTACATAAAGCTAAGCCTTCTTTTATACAGGCATTTGACAAATACCCATATGATAGGTTGTCGTAGGGAATATATCCCCCATATTCTGTTCGAATTTTATTCCGAACCTTTTCTGCGAATAAAGTGGGTAAGCCATCGATAAATTTGGCTTTCCAGTGTGAGCTATTAGCATCACTGAGAGACATAATTCGACTTAAATAGGTATCTTTATACCATCTGAAATGTGTTAATGAAGGACATCAGAAATTTTGTAATAAAGTCCTTACTCTTTCACCTTCATAAAGGTATGCACCAATAAAATGGTGTGCAATTGCTAACATAAGTGTATATACAACATCTTCTTGCTGAATTCCATTATCTATCTTAGTAGCGCCTAATATTTCATTACGAGCTTCAGCAGAAAGATAATGGTCCCACCATCCTTTAAGGATTCCAGTAAAGCCACAAGTAATAAATGAAGCTATAATTCTTTCATTATTGCCATTTTGTTTACAAATAGTTCCATACATTAACATTCGATGTATAACCGAATTTATTTGGGTATCTGATAACCCGTCTATATTCCATTTGTAGATATTTCTACCATTGTATTATGCCTGTAGATAGGCATCATTTTCTTCAAATAAAACATCTGCTGGAGTAGGTCGTTTATAATAGTACCTTTCCAGTCTCTTTTTTGGATGACCTTTGATTTTGTTAATTTCTGTAAAATTATTTTCTACAGTAAGAATTTCTGTTGACGGTATATCGTCAGAAATGTCTGTATTAGACGAATCTTCTTCTACTTCAGATATAATTGTAGAAGTTTCTGGTAACACTGTATCAAGTGTATGGATTCTAGCCGAAGTTAATTTTTTAGCTAGATTTTCTATTATTTCAGGTGTAATTTCTGTATCTGTTTTAAAGCCTGAAATATCCATTGGGGGTTTTATATTTGTTTTTTCTATCTTTCTTTGAGAAAGATTAGTTTGTTCTAATAATTTTAACGAAGGTATAATGTTATTTTAGATATTAATTTGTCTAAAACTTCTTCAACTTGTATAAGTTGTTCTCCTATTGTTTTTAAGTAAATATTAGTATAATTATTCTGTTTTACTATTTTACTTAACTCTTTCATGGGTTCTTCATTGAACTCATTGGGCTTTATAAAAGCCATAGCCTCTATAGGAGAGGGGTAAACATCTCTTAATTGTATCGGGTCTATTGGTGGATTTATTAATCTTATTATTTTACCCGTAGATGTTTTCCATTGTTTTAAGTGGTCTTCTAAAACATTTAATTTATTATTTTATTTAAAAATATATCTTTTTAAAACCAAGGAACAAAAAATTTAATTTCTTGTTTATATTCAAGTTCTATATAATAGTTTTCGACCCACTTTAATTGGTCTTTTTTTGAAATATTTTTAAAAAACCATTTTCGAAAATCATTGTGTTTTTCAAGGTAAAATTATGTATTAAGAATTTCCCTTATATGACTACCTTTTTCAAAATTCATTACTTCATTCTAAAACTCATCTCCGTATTAGGAGGAGAATTTTTATCCTTATATAAAGGATGAGGAATATTATTATCGAATATATTAATCCCTTGTACTGAACTGGTTCTATAGATCCAGATCTTGATAAAGAATTTCTGGCAGATGATGCCACATCAGATATTCTGATTGTTCGAGAGGGATTAAAAGTTATTTCTACCTCTCCATCTGCAGTTTGCACAAATTGATCAATATCTTGATTAATAATTGGCAAATGTTGTATAGCATGGGGTATGACGCAATTTTTTGGGAAATTTATTTCATCCCATTTTATCTGTCTATTGACAGCAATATTTGAAGATAGAACATGTGTCTCAACCAGTACAGTCTTTCCTGGTTTAGAATGAATCTTTGCTTTAGGAGCTAAAGTATTTGAGACTTTATAATGGATGCGGTATATTATCGCAATAGTTTCTGATCCAGGAATATAATTGTATCCGTGCGTCTTTATATTAAGACTAATAGCCTCTAAAATATTCAGTTCAGTTAATGAGAGGCTCAGATTGGATAAACATTAAAATAGACTGGACCATTACATAAACTGGTCTCCATAATACCCATTAAAGATTGGGTCCAATTCAAACATCTCGAGTCTCTTAAACAGACTAGGAGAGAGGCATTTAAGCCTGATAAAGTTAAGGGCCGAAAGGCTATCTGTATAAGACCAACATGAATATATTTGTATTTGTCCATATAAGGATTAACATCAGCAACTCCTAAGAGTTGTATAGTTTGTTCTTCCCTATCGACTGTAGTAGTCCTTTCTAGGGTTTTAATATTAATTAAAGACTTATAGTCTAAAAACCCAATTTTATATATATCCCTATTAGGGACATCTGGTATAGTCCACTTATTAAGGGACTCAATATCTGTCTCAAATTTTGTTAATTGAGCATTTTTAACCTTTTTCATTCCAATATAATTGGAAGATCGAGCCGAAGATTCCACGATGTCAGACATAAAGGTCTCTTGTAACAGATATATCTTTTAACTATTAAACTAGTAAGGAGGTAGAATATTTATTTTTCTTTTTCTTCTCTTAAAAACAACCTAGAAGAACACTTACACGTCTATCAACGACTTACACTACCCTAACCAGCCATCTCGGCAACAACGGGGTTTACACAGCGTGACTTAGGTGACGTCTCATAAGCATGCAAACTAAGCTCTTAAAAAGAGAATAAAAAGAACATATAAATAATCTACATTCTTACAAGCTAATAATCAAAAGATATACCGTTACAGAGATTTAAGCAGACAAGTAATAATCTAGCATGGTTCTGATACCATAATCGAAACGGGGAATTAAAATCAGAAAATAAAGAAAGAAAACTTACAGAGTACGACCGCCAATAGATAAAATAATATCTTTATTATGCTCCACAATATATTACAAGAGGATTTATTTTACAAGAGATCACTCAGAAGATAGCACTCAATATTGTTTTTATTTCTTACTTTCTTCGACACCTCTAACTTCAGACCCTTCCTTCATATTTATAGACCTCCCTAAGATTCCCTTGCTTTTTCTCGAAACATCCGCTGAAGTGGCGCACATAAACCAAGTGAAAGCGACCCGCAAAATGCACAGGAATGAAACGACGTCGCATAATACACAGTGAAAGATGATAGCGACATTTCGCATAGTAAGATTCTTCTTTAAGGAAAGTAGCTTTACAAAAGCTACTTTATAAAGCTGCTTTTAGAAAGTTGATTCTAGACGGCTTCCCGAGGCTCAATCTAGTGATTTTATCTGCTTATAAAGCTGGATTTTTCCCTTTAAGGTCAGTCGGATTGTTAAATATTTCTGCCCAAATGTCTTCTGGATCTTGAGCATCTTGAACATGGTCTTGAATATGATCTGCTCCAGTAGTGTCTTCGTCCATAGACGAAACATGACTATTAGTCTCTGAGTCGTCAAAAGCTTAAAAGAACTGCCTTTTAAAGTATTCTAAACATTTTTGTTTTATTTCAGTTTCTGAACTTTGGGGGTATTTCCTCCGCATTACTTTAGCCATTTTCATCATAGGATTATCCTTTTTGGTTTCTTGAGTCATATTAGATTCTAAAATAGAGGTATTCCTTTTGATAATTTTTTTAATTTCTTTAACTTTGGTGTCAAGGCAAATACCATTCCACCATCTGCATTGGTAAGTTCGTTTAAGAATAGGGATGTGTGCTGGTGTCCAATCACAAATAAGAGACCAATTCCAAATCCAAGGGATTTGTCTCTGCAACAAAGTGTGCTAAGCACATGCCATCTATGAGTTGGCTTTCATCAATTCAAGCCAGCTTTAGGTGTGTATCGACCCACGAAGAATATAACTTCATTATCGGCTCTGGAATTATAGTAATTTCTGTACCATGAATATTCCACCAAGTATAAAACCAATTTGGAACTCCCTTTTGAAAAGCTTCTGGACAGAGCTTTATAAGCCATGTATGCTTTTGTTTAGGGTTCTAATATAAGAACACATCGAAAAAGGCCTGCTTATAATCCCAATAGTTAAACTTATAGATTTCTTTTGTATTTTGTAGTTTAACTAAGGGTAATTCTTCATTTGGGTTTGTAGCCCAATTTCTTGGAAGTATAACTTTTCTTATTACACACTTGCTGAATACTGGAGGTATAGTGTGATTATCCGCAGTCCAAAAATGGACTATTTCCATGCATTTTTGGCATATTAGCGTTTTTATCCACGCTCTTGATTTTAAGGAGAAGGTAGGATAATATGTATCCTGTAAGTATCGTTGCCTAATTTTATCAGGCTCTGTCATAAGAGAAACATCTTCTTGTTCTAATTCTAAAACAATATTAGAGTATGCTTTATCAACCCATACTGTTTCCTCCTTTACTATATTAGCAAAGGGTTCAGGATTATTTTCCTGTTCTATCATATCTTGAAGACCTTTATAAAGGGCTTTTGTATTTGCAGAATTATTCTTTTTGACGATAGTACTCCATGAACTTGGTTGCTGAGATGGAGTATAACTCCTTTCAGAAGAATTTTCTAAGCCTATAAGGCCAGAATTAGAACTTTGCGGGCGTCCTCCTCTCCCCCTCCCTGAATAGGAGGGATTACTCCATCTCATTTGTACCCTGCAAAAATTCACGAGTTAGAAAATCAGATAGGTGATTAGAGTCACTTTTGATATATTCAATTTTAAATTGATACATAGCTAATTCAGCTTGCCAACGAGCAAATATTTGCTTGGAGACTAGATTTTTTACATCTTTTTCAATAATACTTTTAGCAGAACTATAGTCTATTCGTAGTAAGAATTCTTGATTAAGAATATCATCTCTAAATTTATTGAAACATTTCAAAATAGACAAGATTTCTTTTTTAATTGTTGAATAATTAAACTGGGCTTTATCCCATTTACCAGTGGTAAAACAAACTAATTGTTCTTTTTTGGTTTGGGGATTTACTTGTTTTAGTATTCCACCATAACCAATATTGGATGCATCTGTTTCAACTATTTTGAACCATTGAATATTTGCAAGATGAATACATGGTAAATTTTTTACTTTAAGTTTAATTCTTTTTACAGCAGCAGTATGTTGCTGAGTCCAAGGCTTAGCGTTTTTCTTAAGTCTATCATATAAAAGGACTGTGTCTTTTGCCAAATCTTTATAATAATCGGCAACATAATTTAAAGCTCCTAAAAATCTTTGTAACTGTTTTATATCAGTTATTTCATCTGGAAATTTAGAAGCAAATTCTATACTTTTATCAATGGGAATAGTAGTCCCTTTTTCAATATTGTGACCCAGAAATCTGATCTGAGTCTGAAATAATTTTATTTTTGGGGCAGATATAGCTAACCCATTTTTTATGGCTAGAGTTCTAAACGTCTCTAAATGTTTGATATGTTGATCGAAGCTATTAGAAAAGATCAATATGTCATCTATATAAGATAGAATAAAATCCGTATAAGTAATAAAAAATTTATTCATAATATTTTGAAATTCAGAAGGGACGTTTTTAAGCCCAAATGGCATAACATTTCGTTCATAGTGTCCAAATGGGACAACAAAAGCAGTTTTATACTTATCTTTTTCTTCTATCTGGATTTGCCAGTAACCTGATTTTAAATCAAACTTAGAAAATATTTTAGCATTAGTAATGCGATTTAACAAATCTCTTTTATTAGGAATTGGATATCTTATCCGTTTAAGGACAGAATTTAAAGGTTTATAATTGCTAACTAGACGAGGAACTCCTCGTTCTCTTTCAGCTGCATTGTTAACATAAAATGCAGTACAACTCCAAGGAGAATATGATTTCCTTATCAATTTTTTCTCGATAAGAGTTTGTATTACTTTTTTACATAAATCAAGGTATTCTTGATTCATTTGGCATGGACGAGATTTTGTTGGAATATTTTTCTCGTTAAATCCGTCTATATAGGGTAATGAAACAATATGTTGTTTCCTATTCCAAAATGCATTTGGAACATCACTGCATACAGTGAGTTTAAATTTATTTTCAATTTGACTTATTAAGCCTTTTTGTTTTTGAATTTGTTCTTCAATTTGAACAAATATTATTTCCTCTTTAAGAAAATTTATTTAGTTTTCTTTAAGAATTATATTTTTGGCTTTATTTAACATCTTAGTTTGAGGATCAGTAATAAATTCAAGTACAATTTCTTTTTCTTCAAAAGTAGCTCGAATATCATTCGTGTCTATTTTATGAATAGGCATAATGGTATGGAGAAAAGGTGTCCCAAGAATTATATGTTGGGATAGATTTTTTACTAAAATACAGAGAGTTGTTATACAAGTCCCTTGCACACAAATATGTGCTTTTGGTAATTTATATTTTACCTCTAATTAGTTTCCATTTGCACTACTTAGAGTTTGCGTAGTTTTTTCAAAAAACTTTGAAGGAATTATTCCTTCATTTATGCAGTTTAAATCTGCTATCTACCAGAGCTATAAGATCTGATATGTAAAATTGATCTTCAACTATTAAGTTGATTTTAATATATCACTTTTGAGAGGTAACTTGTTGCAATATTTGCAATAGGGCATTATTTTTAATTTCATTTTCCTGATCACTTTGTTCACTTTGTTGAACATGTTCTTACCCTTCATCACCAGCACACATCCCTGTTCTTAAACGAACTTACCAATGCAGATGGTAGAATGGTATTTGCATTGACACCAAAGTTAAAGAAATTGAAGAAATTATCGAGAGGAATACCTCTATTTTAGAGTCTAATATGACTCAAGAAGCCAAAAAGGATAATCCTATGATGAAAATGGCTAAAGTAATGCAGAGGAAATACCCTCAAAGTTCAGAAGCTGAAATAAAACAAAAATGTTTAGAATACTTTAAAAGGCAGTTTTTGAAGCTTTTGACGACTCAGAGACTAATAGTCATGTTTCGTCTATGGAAGAAGACACTCCTGGAGCAGATCATATTCAAGACCATGTTCAAGATGCTCAAGATCCAGAAGATATTTTGGCAGAAATATTTAACAATCCGACTGACCTTAAAGGGAAAAGTCCAGCTTTATAAGCAGATAAAATCACTAGATTAAGCCTCGGGGAGCCGTCTAGAATCAACTTTCTAAAAGCAGCTTTATAAAGCAGCTTTTGTAAAGCTACTTTCCTTAAAGAAGAATCTTACTATGCAAAATGTCGCTATCATATATATATTTATACAAATATATATATTAATAAATAAATATACAAAAATTTATATGTATGTATATAAATATTTGTACATATAAAGCTTTATCGTAATATATATATATGTACATATATATGCGAAATGTCGCTATCATATATGTACATATATATATTTATACATATATACAAATATATGTATATGCGAAATGTACATATGTATAAATATATTTATACACATATATATGTACATATATATTTTTGTATATTTATTTATACATATATTTATACATATATATTTATATATATAAATATATATATGTATACATATATATACATTTATTCATATATACAAATATATGTATATATATATATATATATATATATATATATATATATATATATATATATATATATAGATGGGTATGCTTAGTACAAAACCCAAATTTGTGCTTGGTAGTAAGGTGACATATTCTCATCCACTCATTCTAATTCTCAACCACTCTCCAATTCATGTGAATGTGGACCCCGATTTTAATGATTGGAGTGGAATATGTCACCTCACTACCAAACACAAAAACTTGTGTTTGGTACCAAGCATACCTATTTTTCTCATATATATATACTAGTGTGAACACCGTGCAAAGCACGACACATTTTTTTCTACGCTACAGAAATCTCGGTTTTAACCCTACAATTTTTTGAATTTTTTTGGGTACTACAGTATCCCGCCTCTGCTACAGTATTCCTGTGTTCTACAGTGTTTTTTCGAAAAAAAACTACATTGTCAGTTTCATGTTTGCTACAGGACTAATGCTACAGTAAAATATTGCTGTATCATGTATCTTTGTCCAACAAACTTTCTATCCACTCATATATATATATATATATATATATATATATATATATAAAGTCTCTTCATATCTTGCGTGGATCCCTAAGTATCATCAATGGATAGAAAGTTAGGTGGATGGTCCACATAAGTTGACATAAGTTTTTTTTTCTCTATCTATCTATATATATATATATATATATATATATATATATATATATATATACCCTCCGTAAACATTAAATTATTTCCAGCTACCCTAGTTTAATAAGAAAGATGATTGGTTATATTTCTTTGTAGACTACAAGTTTGTAACTTACGGATCATCTATTAATTTATGGTTAAATTATGCTAAACCCCTATAGTGTTAAACCCCCAATAACTTTCAAAATCACATTAAACCCCCTAATAACTTTTGCAGACTCCCCCAAAGTTAATACAATTACATCTGACATGGCACGTGCAACTCACATGACTTGCAAAGATCAAAATAGCCCTTAAATTGTTTAAAAAAATTCCATTTGACTCTTTTATATTTTCAACCATAAAAATCAGAAATAGCTTGTTTTTAGTCATTCATTTTCCTATTGCTCGTTTCCGGGTTGGGGTCCCATACCCTAATTGGTTTTTTATTTTTCTTTTGCTTAAATTGTCCTTCAAAATACCTTTTAATGTTATTTTTCCTAATTTTGGGGGTTATCTGCAAATGCGGAAACTTATTGAGGTTTTTTGTAATTTTGAAAGTTATTTGGGCTTTAGAGTAATTTTGAAAGTTATTCGGAGTTTAGTATGACTTTTGAAAGTTCTTGCCGGCTTAGTGTGATTTTGAAAGTTACTGGGGGTTTACTATAAAAAACTAAAAAGTTCACAGGGGTTTAATGTAATTTACCCAATAATTAATACCTAATACCGTCAGAGTTCATTCTATAAATGATAACTTAAATTTAAAAGCAAACGAAAGTTCTTGAATCTTTTTTAGTAGAAATTGTAGGAAAAGAAACCAATCAATTTAGAATTTATATGGTAATTGATTTACTACTTTATATGCATGACAAATAGAAAATAAACCCATTATATAAGAATTCTAATTTAATATTAAAATAACATATAATCCGTGACATTATTTGGTGAGCTAGGTGTCATTGTTTTGTGCCTTTAGAAGTATTCACCAATTACTCATTTTATATAAAATAGGAATATATATATATATATATATATATATATATATATATATATATATAAAGAGAGAGATGAGTATGTTTGGTATCAAACATATTCCATCTACTAGGTAGTGAGGTGGAGAGATCTAGTCCCCAGATCTAACTTTGATGAGATCTAAAGTGGTTGAGCACATTTTGCAAAAAAAACCCATCTTTTTAAGAGGGGTTACAACTCACTTTTTGAGAGGGCTCATTGGGCGTGGTTCGGGTCGCGGATGCTTGGGCGAATGCTTGGGTGGAGGAGTCGTCGCGACTGCTTGGGCGGATGCTTGGGCGGAGGAAGAAGAGTCGCCGCGGCTGGGCGGATGCTTGGGCAGAGGAGTCGTCGTGGCTGCTTCGGCGGATGCTTAGGCATGGAGTTGTTGCGGCGACAGAGGAGTCGGCGGCGGCGACGGCGGCGGAGGAGTGAGATTGAGAGAGGGGGGGAGAGACAGATTAGGGGGGCGGCTATTGAGGTTTGAGAGGAGAGACTTTTGAGAAGGGAAATTAATGGGCCCTCTCGAAAAGATGGGTCTTTTTGCAAAATGTCCTCAACCACTTTAGATCTTATCAAAGTTAGATCTAGGGACTAGATCTCTCCACCTTACTACCAAGTAGATGGAGTATGCTTGGTACCAAGCATATATATATATATAT
>BQKN01049551.1:0-13184 GCA_022839385.1 Asparagus kiusianus | reverse complement strand
GGGGGGAGCGAGGGGAGCAGGAGACGCTCAGCCAGTTTGCGCAGGGGTCGGTGGCGGGCGACCAGGAGATGAGAGAGTTGAGCGGGTCGGAGGCATTCTTGAAGTTGAGGAGAGCTTTGGCGTCCGAATCTAAGGAGGATGAGGAGGCTACAGGGAGATGCTGGTGGAGGAGGAGGAGGAGGAGGAGGAGGAGGGAGAGCAAGTGTATTTGCATTTTTGGAGGAGGAGAAGAAGAAGAAGAGAGGGGAGAGGAGGCAGAGGAGAAGAAGAAGAAGAAGAGGGGAAGGGTAATTTCGGGAAAAAATTTTCTGGGAGAGTGTGAAAGGGCTGAAACATAAGGGAAATAATATGGGGGGCTGGGTCACATCCCCTTTCTTTTTTGGGGGCCTTAAAACATTTTTCCCATATATTTCTCATAGCTTATGATATTTCTTCTGCGGATTTGGAAAAATAAAAATTTATAGTTTTTGTAAAATATGCATAAAAAGATCATGATATTTTCAATTCAAGGATAAATTTCTCGTAACTTACGATATTTCTTCTGCTGATTTGGATATTGTGATGTTTTTGTCCTAACGAAAATAGTTTATTATACATTTGTGGCTAAATGGCACTTAAATACATTATAGTTTCACTCGGTTTGCATTTATATGTTCTCATTTGTTTTTCATGGCATTTACACATCCCAAGTCATTTGAAATTTAAATATTAGTTTATTATGCAAACCTGAAAATTTTCACGCGGAAGATTTTCATATGACAGTTAGGGCATGTTTTATTAATTATTATTTTGTGTGAAACCCTTTAAAAGTACCACTTAGCCCACACTTGCTATATCCACTCCCAAACAGTAATTTTGGGAGTTGGATTGCCGAAAATGCCCTTTTGTTGCCATTGTGTTATTAAATGCCCTTGTGTTATTAAATGCAACGTCATGTTATTAAATGCCTTTTTGTTGAATGCAACGTCATGTTATTAAATGCCCTTTTGTTGCCCTAAAATCCATCAATAGTCAAAGGCTGTTTGCCTTTTCAGAAATTCGAATTTTTTACTAATTTAAAATTCCAATACAATTTACACAAATTACATAAAATCGTTTTTTTCAAAAATCATTTTAAAAAAAATAAATTACACCACTCAGAATTTTTATAACAAGTTTCATTTCCAATACAATTTACACAAATTACATAAAATCGTTTTTTTCAAAAATAAATTACACCACTCAGAATTTTTTACTAATTTGATTTGAGCACTCAGAATGTCAAAATTAATTTTGACCCCTTAGATTTTTACCTATAAAAAGGCCAACAGTTTAAGTTTTTCAAATCACAATCACAACTCAAACACTTACAATTACAATCACAAACAATATGAATTCTGGAGATTACAACTCCATAAATCTTGATGAAGTTGAATTCGTCATCGACGAAACACAAAGTGATCCATTCCAGGATCATAGTTCATATGTAGAGTTTGAAGACATTTCAACCGATTTCGGTAATCCGGAAGGAGGTTTTGCTAGTAGAGAGGACATGGATGCTCATGTAAGATATGTTGCTGGCTTGAGGAACGTTACTTTGGCAATTCGTGATTCGAAGGGAAAAGACGGCCGACGGCCCAAAGTTCGATATTTATGTAGCCAATGTGGCGGATACAGACCAAAAAAGGTTACTGGAACTAGGTCCACTAAAACGACAAAAAATAATTGTCCATTTTGGTTGGACGGAATGGAGTACCCTGGAGGGCGCTGATACTTTGAAGTCCGGGAGGGGAGACACAACCATCCATTCCCGTCTCATGCTGTGGGATCTCGTTTAGGTAAAATATCCCCTATTCAACTTGAAGTTATTAGGGAGCAAGAGAATTTTAATTTAAGCCCGAGTAATATGTTGGCGTCCATGAAAAGGGCTGATCCGGAGAACAAATCGTGTCAGAAACAAGTTTACAATGCTGTCAGTAAGGTGCGTGCCCAGAAAAGAGAAGGTCGGACCCCGATGAATAATTTCATCCATTTACTCAGGCAATTGAACTACATGTACGACGTTCGGACTGCTGATGAATCTTTCGAACTTGGAGATATTGTTTTCTGCCACTCGGCTTCTTTTGTGATGGTGAATGCATATCCGGAAGTCATGATGATTGATTGTACGTACAACACCAATGAGTATGACATGCCTCTACAAGAAGTGGTCGGTGCAACAAGTACGGACAAAACGTTCACTATCGCCTACGCATTCATGCGAAATGAGAGACAAGAAAACTACAGGTTTGTGTCTTAATGAATTTTAATTTTTGTCATATGTTTAATTTTAAAATTGTTAGTATTATTATTGTTATTAACATTGTTATTGTAGTATTGTCATTAATATTGTTATTATGTTAATTTGTTGTTATAAATTACAATTGACAATTATTTAGTACAGTTATTTTGTCCTACGTTTAAATTTAAAATTATTAATGTTATATTATTTTGCAGGTTTGTGTTACAGTTTATCCGTACTTTGTTCGTTAGCCAAGTGACACCTAATGTCATTGTAACAGACCGAGATTACGCCTTGATGCATGCTGTCGAGTATGTTTTCCCGGAATCCAGGCATCATTTGTGTCGCCGTCACATTGAGCAATGCGTGCTACAACGAGCACTGCAGCAACCTGGTTTTTTAAAAGAGGCGGCAGAAGGATTTAAATTTCGTTGGAATTGGGCGATAAGTGCACCGACCATAGATGACTTTAATGATAGATGGGGACGTCTGACAGCACATTACTCGAATTGGGGAGCATTGCTGAACTACTGCATTGACCATGGATTAGTCCGCATTCCCAAAAAATCCTGTCAGCTTACATCGACCATTATTTTCACTTCGGAAGCTACACAACAAATAGGTAAGCCTTGTGAGATTTACGTGACTAAATAATCGTTACATGTAGTCAACATTAATAATTAATATTCAAGTTCAATTGGTAATGCAGGGTCGAAGGAGAACATCATCGCGTCAAACGACATTTAGATGGTGGTCGGTACCCATTCGATACCGTACTGGAGAAACTTCACAAGGTGATGGAAGGCCAAATTCTGTGAGATTAAGAAAGTAGCGAGAGTTAACGCTACTAAATCCAACACAGACACCCTTGGAGATACGTTGTTTGTTAATCTGAACAGATCAATCACGTTTAAAGCATTCGGCCTCATAAGGAAAGAAATGCAAGTTTTACAAGAAATGGATCAGGATCCAACAACGTGTGGTTGCTACCTAAGGAGAACTCATGGTCTACCGTGTGCACATGAGCTTCAGTACTACATCATAAATGGGTATAGCATTCCGTTGGATCAAATACATGATTATTGGAAAAAGTTAGATATTTAGTTTCCAATATTTCCTAATGATGCCGCGGATGGATCCCCGACTCCACCAAATCCAGTGAGGAGGGCGTTGTTCGAAGAAGTCCCTGATATTACTGCACCTCCTACTGCTAAAAAGAAAACCAATGGTAAAAAGCTCTCTAGTCTCCGTGTACCTTCGGCGTGGGAGAGGGTTGTGAAACAGTACGGATTTAAAAAGTCTCCAAACAAAAAGGTAATACTACATAACTTATGAATTTCTATATTTGAAAATTATGATTTATATTAGTTACTAATTTATTATTCTCAATTTAACATTGTCAACCTATGCATTTGTAAAGGGCCCTGGACGTGTTGCTTCTATCTCTGAATCACAGGGGAGTCCAATGAGCACATCCCAACGTACGGGGCCACCAGTATCACCATCTTCTCCAAATCCTCCGTGCTCAAGGCCTCCAATGTCAACCCCTTCTTCCAAAGGCACCACGTTCATCTTTAAGAATTCTGTATTTAGAAAATACATAGATCAATGCACAGATGTAGCGGCAGACGGAAATTGTGGATTTAGAGCGGTGGCTCTAGCAATTTACGGAACAGAAGATGATTGGGTTAAAGTTAGACAAGACTTAGTAGCAGATCTACAGAATAGAAGCGCCTTGTACGCTCGAATCTTAGGTGGGAGGAGTGCGAGAAGTTCTAATGTGACTAATCTCATCCAATCGATTGCTCACTACCATGGACCAGCGGATGATGATTACTGGATGGCGGTACCGGATTGCGGTCACGTAATTGCAACAACATATAATGTTGTTTTCATGACATTCAGTGAACATGGAGGAAATACTTGTCTGCCAGCGATATTAGATGAAACACAAGGACCTCCAACCCGAAAGGTGGTGTGCGGACATCTTAGCAATGATCATTGGATTTTGGTAAGAAAATTACACTAGTCGACGATCATATAAACAAGTTGAATTTTAACTTTAAATTTTTATATAAGAATATAACTTCAATATTTGTACATTTTTTTCCAGTTGCATATGAAACCAGGGGATCATCCGGTACCACCCATAGCATTTTACTGGAACGACCATCACGACAAATCTGCAGATGGTTTAGATGCACAATTTGCATTCTCGATCGGTCACTTTAACCGTCTCCACAATGAAGATGGAGAACGTCGAGCATCAACAAGAAGAAGAAAGAACAATTAATTAGGATCGAAAAAAAATTGATGTATTTCGTTGAGTAGATTAATACTTTGATTTTCTAATAAATTTTATTATTATCCTTCATTATAGTCTAACACTTCAAACATTTCAAACACTTAAACAAATTTTATTAACGATTTTAAAAATTCAAATTATATTAAAATTAAACCAACATTTATATATGTTCTCAAAAAAATTTAATTTTTTTAATAACACTTCAAACATTTTTAACAAATAAAAATCATTAATAGTTTTCATAAAAAATCAATTAACGATATAGTTCCAAATCCTACAATTAAAATGCACAATTAAAATGGAATTAGTTAATAAAACAAAATAAAAAAAAATTATAACCCACCGGACACGGTGTCCGGTGTCCGATTATGCTCAGCAGCGAAAAGAGGATTGTGGACTCAGAATTAATGAACCGAATTAATGAATCTTAATGAGAAGCATTTAATGGTCGATGTAAGCTTAATTAACAATTTCGTCCATCCACCACCCAAAGTTACTGTTTGGGAGTGGGTATAGTTGGACCCCACTTAGCCTAATTTTGCACGTAGCACCAAATAGTTTACGGTATTTTAATGTGGTAAGTTCCCTGCAAAACTTCAGCCCCTTCTCTCCAATCCGAAAAAAAAAGACAAATCTTTTTGCCTCAGTCTCCGCCGATAAACCCTAGGAGGAGAAAGAGGAAGACGAAGAAAGAACCAAGCTCCTCCAATGGCCTCCTCCTCTCTCCTCCCCCCTCTCTCCCCCGCCCAGCCCCTCAATAACCCTACCCTCCTCTTCTCCCGCTCTCCCTCCCGCTTCCCCTCGCTCCCCAAAACCCCGAACCCTAGGCTCCCCTCCTCGTCTCTCCTCGTTAGGGCGAAATCGAAGCTCATCGGGGCCCAAAACCCTAAGGAATCCGGCAAAACTGCTCGAATTGTCGAAGAGGAGGAAGAGGTGGAGGAGGACTTGCCATGGATTCAGGAGAAAGCCCTCGATCTCGTCGAGTTCACCGGCACGGTCACCCAGGCCATCCCCGGGCCCAGGGTGGGCCGGAGCCCTCTGCCGTGGGTTCTAGCGGTCCCGCTCGCTTACGTGGGCCTCTCTTTCGTCGTCGCTGTCGTCAAGACTGTCAAGAAGTTGACCTCGCCGAAGGCGAAGAAGAAGAGATTGGTAATTTTGATGGGAAATCTGCGGCTTTTTGTATGTGGGGTTCCCCCCCCTGAATTGTGCGTTCCATGTGAGGATTGTTTTTTGTGTGCAGGTGAATAAGAATGCGTTTCTGTTGAGGGAGATTGATGAATTGTTTCAGAAGGGGAGGGGTGGAGTGAGCAATTCGGCGCTCAAGGGGCTTATGCAGAAGGTATTTTTTTTCTTAATTTTTTTTTGTTAAAATGCTCAAGACGATGTTTTTGATGATAAGTAGGGTATTAGGGTTATCTTAGGGCCTGTTTGGATGCATTTAGAAAACTAGAGTATTTATGACACAAAATAGAAAATGGTTATCCACCTCACCGCTTTCCATTCGAGTGTTTACATTGTTTGGTTAGGAATCTTTGTGAATCCTAAAATAATAGTATTACATTGTTTGGATAGTATAATGTGAACTAAAGTATTTATGACACAAAAATAGAAAGTGTTTATCCACCTCATCACTTTTTATAAGGTTTTGACTTTTTTATTATTTTTTTGGACACATTTATGACATTGTGTCAGTTTTCCAACAAAATCACTCCTAATTTTGGTGATTTTGCTTTCGGTGACACCTCATCAAAAGATGTAAGCTTTTCATGTAAAAGAGAATTTAAACAAACAATGTAAAGTGATGAAAGTTGACATTGGGACCCACTTTTTTACACTTTCCATCATTTTACATGGTAAAAACATACAACCAAACAGCCCCTTAGGGTGTGTTTGGATTTCAATGGGGTTAAGGGAAGTTAAGGGAAATTAGGTGAGAGAATGGAAGGGAAGGGAAGGGAAGGGAGTTTCCTTCCCCTTGGTTACACCCGAATTTGGGCGTAACAAATTTTATACTATTAGGGGGTGAACCAAGGGGAACTAGGGTGAATAACTTCACCTCCTAAATGTTCCCAAACAAAGTGAATTGTTCCCCTAACTTCCCTTCACCCTTATTCCCCTCAATCCAAACAAGCCCTTAGGACCATTATGGCGCCCTTAGAAAGTGTCTAGTGTCTACTTTTTAATAGTTAAACATTTCATTGTTTATTTTATGAGTTGAGCCAAAATAGTTCCACGGATGTAGAATGGTTAAATCTTTTGAACTCTGTATCTTATCATTGGTCGTTCGCTTAGGTCACGGTCTTTAACTTTCACTAACCCTTACTAAATGTTTGCCTTAGTTCAGCTGAGTGAATAATGTTTATATTTACCTTAGAATTTTATCCCCTAACTGTTATCGTTGTTTCCTTTTGATTCAGACAGGCTTTAGCATGGATGATATTTTAAGAAAGTACATCCGGTATGCATTGAATGAAAAACCATTCAATCCCGATCTGGTTGTTGACCTCATACATCTGAGGAACGCATCTATGTTGGAAGATCCGCAAGTTGCTGAAGTTTTAAACGAGACTTCAAGGCGGATTGTTAAGGAGAAAGGTGATTTTTATATCTTCTTTTGATTTTATGGTATTTTTAGTTGTCCCTTGTGGCTTCTCTGGCTGATGTTTAACAACAATTGCAATTCCATGGAGTGGAAAACTTTATCCACCATAAATATTGACTGTAATTCCTTCATTTTATTTGTTCTGTGAAACATTACTACTTTTGAGCCCGTACATACCGTTTCCTTGTCTTCATCTTTTGATAAAAATTTGAAAGATGCAATATTCAAACTTTACTAAATGTATTGTTTGAGGCAGAGCTGTTAACATGGAGGGTCATCTTTGGTTGTTCCAAACTAGAGAAAAAAATGACGATGCACCTTGTCATGCACTTGATAATGTTCCTTTAGGCATTAATCTGTTTCACCAGAACATCATATTTATATTCCAATGTGTGCTTGGGTATCATATAATGATTCATAAATTTTCATTGTCATGATGGAAACTCTCATGCATGGATTTATAAATTGTACTTAGATGACATCAGTTTTGTTGAGTCATGCCTGTGCCAATAAATTGTAGTTTGTTTCGAGGATAGGGATTAGTTGAAAATGGCCATCTGAACATTGGTTTAGGAAGGAATGCGTTCTGTGTCTCTCTCTTTAGCTACTTCTGTTTGTCTTTGGGATCTGTGCAGTTCCCTTAGTAAATCTTAACATTTTATCCCCGCAAGTAGAGTCTATGTTTGTGAAAGTTTGAAGGTTTTTTTCTATGAACTTCATGACAGAAAAGGTAGTTTCTCCATGCACCAACTATCCTCCTGCATATTATGGCAAGATTCTCTCTTACTTTTAGTTCCTGGGCTGAATTGTTCTTTACCAGCTCTGAGAGGCGTCGTCACTCGTCAATTTACTAGAAGTTTGTTAAATTGGCCATCATTTTACCGAACCTTCTAAGATTATAGTTAAGGTCCATCCTTGTCTCCACTTGTTTTAAGAGAAAGGTTTATGTGATAATTATAGTGATACACAAGTGGAACATACTCAAGTTTTATTGGAAACTAGCAAATCCCTCCTCTATTAAGTTATATGCAATGTAGTAATCCGATCTTTACTGGCTATTTAAAATTAGATTAACAGTCTGTTACAACAATAATATTAATGTAACAAATCACAGACTCCCATGAAGCACAATCATGACATTAGCTGCAATCTCCAAAGTTCAAGCCCGGGAAGTTTGTGAACTAATATTAGTTAGGAGTTTCTTTTGTAATAAACTAAAGTCCCTTTCAGGCTTTCCACTTTACTCCATTGCCAATTCTTTCAGTTCAAACCACTTCAATCAATTGAAATCATAAGCAAGTAGCAATAAACTCTGTAGACCCTTTAGAGCCTCTGACCTTCATAAAGTTCATACTTCATAGGCCTACAGCTATAAAAATCTTAAATTGGAAAACCTCTCTATTCGAATATAATCGACCTGCAGAATATTTGACGAAACAGTTGCTGTTAATAATTCCTCCAGTCCTTTGTCTTGTTCTGGTACCACAATTTTTTTGATGTCAGTTTCCAAGAGAGGAGGTATGGAGAGGGAGAGAGAGAGGGAGCGTGGGAGGCCATGTAGATGTATCACATTTTGTCTGTCTGTGCATGTGCATCTGCATGTTCGTGTATTAATTTCCTAGTCCATATATAGACCAGGTAATTCAATATGCATAAAAGCACATGCAAACACGGACGTAATACTAAACAAAATGAGCTATCAAGATCAAGGAGTGGTGAGGTTCACCTACTTTAATGTTCTAGATGTGATCAGTAGTGTGGGTTTCACCACTAGCCTATCTCTTAGTAGTTCATTTAGCACAAAGTGCTGCCACCTTATACCCATTTTTTGATACACCAATACAACATTACTATTATTAACGCTTGTAATTTATGGTCTTATTAAGCAAGGCTTTCTCAAATTTTTATCTGCTATGAAGGAGGAGTATGATGCATGCAAGGTGAATTGCATTTTAGATTATTTCTTTTAATTTCAGATTTAACTGAAACGTAGAGTATTGAACGGTAGGTTGGTCAATCCAGGGGTGTATCTGTGTACGTAAAACTAAAAGCTGAAGCTAAAAGCAGCTGAGCTCAACTGATGGGATAAAGTTTGTTGATTTTGGTTATAACATTGTGTGTCATTTTCTTCTAACTGGAAAGTTATATGTGTTCCAGGCCCAGTTGTTATGGATATATCAGGATTCACAGAAAAGGGTTTTAAGCGAAAGCTTGCTGTACAAGCCCTATTTGGGAAGATTCTCTACTTGTCCGAGGTGACTTGCACTTATACTTTCTCTTTCTTTGCTTATTAGTTATTGGTGATGAATGGATATAGTAATTGTAAGTGAATATCTCAAGTATTATCTAATATTCTGCATTTCGTTATTATCTTTTAGTTTTCCCCTCTTGCTCTTTTAACCTACTTTTTAGTCCTTCAATTTCTTGTCTTGGTTACGGTAGCTCTTCAAATACAGTTATGCGATGAAGAGGCAGATCTATCCTATGCTTGAATGAATTCTTAAGCTGTTTTATTAATAAGTTGAAAGGCCAATGTTAGCAACAAGAATTTCTATATAAGGCATTATATTACCTATAATTTAAACTTGTCCTCATGATGTGACTTCCTTGCAGTGAACCCACAAACTTTTTCTTGGACCTAATTTGCTACTCTTGCTCGTAGCTAGTGACCTTTTTCCTCAGTAAGACCTTAGAATTGTCATCAATGCATCATTGCTGGTATCGTTTATATCATATTATTTAATGCAAGCGTTGGCGCTCTTTGAATAATGTAAATAATGCAAGCATTGGCGCTCTTTGAATAATGTATTGTGCCTGACATTTTAATGCAAACACGACAACACACTAATAGACGGAGCGTTGCTGATGTTGTATGAGCCTTGCAATAACAAGGTAGTGACATGTCCAGAAGATTTTTGACAAAGAAATTCAATAACACGTATCTTACTTCTAAAATTGAGCTGCATGCTCTACAATCTAACCATGTGAGCTGTGAACTTGTATTCGAATGATCGTTTAACAATTTTCTTCTCCTCCTTTAGTGAATAGATTCCACTTGGTTTGCTGAAAAAGATGCATCAATGTATTAGAGGATAAAATAAGTCAGTCTCGAACTTATCTCAAGAACACTGCAAACAAGAGTTGTTTGCTTATATTTGGTTCTTTCTCATATTGCCTGCTCATGCCTTATCGTTTTGTGATTTAAGTATGCATACTTGCAGTTTTGGTACACAAATTTAGTGCTGCAAATTCATTTTATTGTTTAAAAATAACATACTACAATTACTTGAATCTTGATGAATAGAAGTAAGGTTCCATCCTTTGCTCATTCTCAAGCATGCATATCAAAAAAAGCCTATTTGTCATGTTCATTCAACTAATGAGCACCCTTCAAAATTCATCGAGTAAGAGAGATCCTAGAAACAGGAGAATGCTTCCATTTTGTAGGGGAATGATATTCGACTACAAGGTAGTGAGTAAACCTAATTGCCAAATGCAACAAACTGATCTTCGACTACTAGGTAGTGAGTGAACTTGATGCATAATATGCTATCAAGCTACTTTAATCTTTACATGAGGCTTCTCTTTATATAAAGTAAAGTTTAGAAGCACTAGATACATCAGTAATATATGAATGCAAATTAGTATTCATATTCTGAAATTAAAAAATGTTTGTAACACACAAAGATTAAAGAGGTATGTAAGGTTTATCAATATTTCTAAGTAATGATGGAGTTGGTATACCAATGAAATTAATTGGTATACCAAAGCTGAACCACAGATTTATAGTGGTTTGGCCCACCTTACCTATCTCCACTTGCTAAGGCCTTGGTAATTTCCATACCAAGCTTCGTTATGCTAATCTTGGTGCTTGCCAACTCAATTGATACCCAAGACGAAGTGATTGGACTTCACCACTCCCTCCATTGAAGAATGTTCTCTTCCCACCAAAGAGCATATCTTAATACAAGCGTATACAACACTTTTTTCTCGATGACGAGTGACAATAATGAAAACTTGATTCTACCCTCTCATAAAAGATGTACGAAATGGAGGTTTTATGTATATTGATCACAGAAAACTGTGTTTGGAAAATTGAAGAAGTTATTGACTGTGTTGCATTCAAGAACATGAGCCTATAAATAGCTCCTTGTCGAGAATCAGAAAATGAAGCTAGAAGATATGCAAATTGAAGATAAGAAATAATTATTCAAGTCTTTTTTATAAGTTAAAAGGTTAGAGTTATTACTCTAGAAATTAATTCTTTCTCAGCTTCTAGTCGCTTTTTGTCCTCTATTGTTTCACTTTTCTAAGGAACATAATATCCATTAAATAGAGTTCATTTAGATATGAGATTAATCTATAAACTATTAGATCATAGCAAAAAAGTAATTGTCATGTATATGATTGAACGTACCAGTTGGTTCTCTAATATGGATATTATCATCACTTACATTCCGGGGTATGACAGGAATGAAAGTAATTATATAGCCAAAACAAGAAAAACACATTAAATGCTTTAATGGTTCAATAAAGAGCACTTACTCGAAACGACGCAAGGACGACTGGATGAATATATCTCTTCCTTTGATAGAAGTCACCTGTAAGTGTTGTGACATATGCTACATAATCTTTACATGAGTGCGTATCATAGGCGAATTGCCGCATGAGTTGTGCTATATCAAAATCAACTACCTTGGTTTGACATAACAGAAACAATATTATAGGATGGGAACTTCAATTTTGAATTTGAAAAGGGACTAAAGCTGCTCCCTAGGATGACATGTCACATCACATGATTACCCAAAATGAATAAAATAATATATTGTGAGAAGAAAACCCGTCTTAATATGAGTTATTTATACCGACAATTTGGTAGATATACTAACAGGAAAGAACAAGGCCTACTAAAGGAATCTTACGATCTTAGTAACTGAGAGGTCTTTAGAAATTTTTTTTCTAAAGATTGAAAGTTGAAAAATTGCATCTAGTCCTAATTTAAGTGACCATGAAGATGCAGTAGCTTGTTAAGGAAGTTTATGCAAATGATTCAAATAAAGCTCGCTAAAACGGCTTCTACAAAAGCCCTCTTTGCAAGTTGATGTTGGATCAACTACTTATAAAGGACAAATTCATGAGAGACAAAAGGAAGAAAGCACTGTATATTTCCGAGAAGAAACTGTATATTTCCGAGAAGAATCAACACTAAGCAATTCTGGTGATGGGAAGAATGCAAGTGATGCTAAATTGGGAATTGTCAATCCTGACACATGTTTGATGGCTTAACAAGATGACATAAACCCAAAATTAGATCCTTTTTTTTTGAATTTTCGGTATTTAGCAAATCTTTTCTAAAGACACTTTAAGTTATATAGGTAACATACTTTGCATGATTAAGTTATAAAGTACAATCATCACTTCCAAAGAAAATCAGTCTACAAAGTTCTGATATTCTCTTAAGTCTATTTGAGATATTTTTCCACAATTTTTTTTGATATCTAATTTGTTTTAAATACTTCTTTCAGCTTCCGGAGTTCTGCTCAAGGGATAGCTCCCTAATTATAAAAGAAATATTCGGGGTTACAGAGTATGACCACTACCTCTTATTACCCATTTATTGTTTTTGGGGTTAATTGCTGATACACCCCCTTTAGTGTCACTGATTTGAACTTAGTATTCCTCTAGTTTATTTATGCTGATAGACGTCCTGAGTGAAAATGTTTTGACGCTTTTACTCTCAAATAAAGATAAATTTGTCATTTTGGCAAATAGACCACCAGGGTTAAAAGAGTCAAAAAAATTCAATCAATGGGTCATCTGCAGAAATAAAACTAGAGGGTAGTAAATTAATACTTAGATACTATAGGGGGTCTATGTGTATTTAACCCTTATTTCTAATCATGTAAGTTGCATTTCTTCTTGTGCTAATTTCCTAAACTTTATACACAGTGAGGACGCAGACACCCTTCGGATGCACACGCTATCCGAAAACAGTGATATGGAATCCCTTGAAAAAA
>BQKN01049544.1:0-10648 GCA_022839385.1 Asparagus kiusianus | reverse complement strand
TGATCATTAACGAAATTATTAACGTAGCTTTCAAACCTTATGAAAGTAGCTAATTTCACTCCCAACAAAAAAAATGTAAAACGTCTTAGTTAGTGATTATTTTGTGCATGGATTAAACGTACAGAAAATTGTTCCAAATTTTATTTATCAACAGTCTATCTGTAGAAATTTACGTGTAATATATAGTTCGGATATTCTTATCCAATTCATGTGCAAATCTAAGCTGTATGCAATCTTCAATTAGGTCCTTTCAATTCCCTTGTTCCAAAGTAAAAATAATTGCTAGATCATTACTCTAATCAAATTTGTTAATGTTATGCAAGAGTGATTAAAAGTATCTCTCCTCTTTCTGTTGCAGTAATCGTCAACGGCTTTGTGTGCAAAGACCCGAAAACTGTAGGCTCCGAGGACTTCTTCTTCCCGGGACTCCTCAACGACGTCCGCCGCAACACCAACAACCGCGTCGGCTCCAACGTGACCCAAGTCAACGCGGACGCCTTCCCAGGCCTCAACACCCTCGGTATCTCCCTGGCCCGCATTGACTACGCCCCCTACGGTGGCCTCAACCCTCCCCACAATCACCCTCGCGCCACCGAGGTCCTCACCGTCATCGAGGGCACTCTCCACGTCGGCTTCATCGCGTCCAACCCCACCAACCGATTTTTCCAGAAAGTTCTGCAGAAGGGTGATGTCTTTGTGTTTCCGTTTGGTATGATTCACTTCCAGATGAATCTGGGGAAGACGCCGGCGGTTGCCCTATCGGCGCTGAGCAGTCAGAATCCGGGGGTGGTTACGATTGCGAACGCGATGTTCGGGTCGAACCCAAGGGTGTCGAAGGAGGTGCTGAAGAGGGCGTTTCAGGTGGACGATAAGGTGGTGGCGCAGCTTATGGCTCAGTTCAATTAGGAGGAATACATGTACCGGCGGGTGAATTAAGGCTTAGTCATTGGCGTGATTTGAATTGAGTAAATAAGCATGAAGTACGGGGTGCTTTTTTCACACGTCGACAATAAAGATTTGTATGTGTATTTGTCACGGTCGAAGTTATGAATTCAGTGTGGGTTTTTACATTACTAGGTTTTATGCACATGCAATGCACGTGGTTAAATTTTATGATTAAGTATTTTTTATTTATTTCTTTACTAAAATTTGTTGCTCAGTTCCACTTTGATTGTTTTTCCTCAGTTCCACTTTGATTGTTTCTTGGTTTCTATTGTGATTATTTATTTATTTTAATGTTTGTTTGAATGAGCTACACCAAATTTAAATTTTTCATGTTAATAATTGAATTGACAAGAAATAACTGTAATCTAAAGCTAATTTGAATTTTCGCGTTATTTGGATCGACATGAAACCAAGCTTGACTTGAGAATGTATAATATTATAAAAATGAAAATACTTGAAAAAATAACGTTATAAAAGAAGGATGAATAATTAAAGTCAATAAACGAAGATGATTAATTAAAAGTGGGCTAGAATGAAACTAAATATAATACAAATTTTGTTGCTAATCATTGATAGACTTCAGAAAAAATCATAAAATAAAGATTAATGCTAACTCTAGTACACTATTATATGATAAAAGCATCCACATAACCATATAAATATATTAAAAGAGTTCATGAAAATTCCTTCTAAAGATTCCTGATTTTATCCAAAAAATTAAGCTATTTTATAAAATATTCAATAATTTAAATTTGTGTTGTATTTATAAAGAGCCTTGATGGAGATGCTTTTGTTTTAGCAGCTTGTTCCGAATGAGCCCTGCATATTAGATTTAAAGTGTAATATTTTTTTATCATGTTATATGGATGTTTGCTTGGTTTGCTTCTCTATCTCTTTTTTCTTCGATAAGTTGTATCTTTGGATTGATATATTATTAACACAATTTACGATGACATACATATCTTTCATACAAATTTGAGACAAATATAAGATGAATTTTATGTTTAGTGGCCTTTAATAACAATTTTAGTTCTAAAATATGTTACCTTCATATATATTTAAATATCTTAAAATCTGACAGTACTATTACATGCTTATCTTTGATCGTGTTCTTAAAAATTGATCATTCGTTGGTAATCATATCCCCAAATAAGGTTACTTGCAGAGTCGTGCCACTATATAGAAAAAAAGAAAAATATCAATTTTATTTTTTTTTACTTATGTTATGGTAACTAACTATCATGTGCATACCTTTTGTCCATTATAGTGATTTTTCTCATCTTATCTAGTTTATTATATCTCGCAATATAGTTGATCAATGGCTTCATTTTAGTTTTTTTTACAAGATTATTTATATATAAGTTTATATTAAGTTTATGATTCCTTCAGTGTTTTTTAGAATAAAATATGAAAATTTATAATAAATTGATAAAAATTTTCTTGTATCTTTCATGAATGCTTTTTTAATTAGTACATAATTGCTCAATATGTTCTTCAAGGGTAACTCGGTCAGTGCTTCTTTGCTAGATATGCATTTTATCAATGTCAATTCAGGTGATTTTCATGAATATTTCTGAATTTTGAGTTTATTTCCTTCACTTCTCCATTTGAAATAAAAATAACTTAGTTCTTTTAAAGGATATCTTTGAACTTTCTGATAGTTTCTCCATACATAACTCCTTGTATTGAATTATTATTTTTTTTTGCAAATTAAAAACATGATTCAAAAAATTACACATGTGTTGATGACAAGCGGGCAACAAGCTGCGCCGCTAACTCCTTGTATTTTTTACTTTATAAATAAATATTATCAATATTAGAGATAAATGTTTATACATTATAATCAATTAATGCTAACATATTATATATTAATGTAATAATATCAAACATTTCCTCTTGTCTTTGAAAAATTTCAGCCTTTTTGTGATTTTGAACTTTTGAGGGTGTGTTTTGCAATTTTTAAACTTTGATAGTATTTTATGAAAATTTTAAAATTTAAGTTGGGTGCTTATAATTTTCATGTTTCATATATTGGTGGTAAATTTTTAAATGTTAGAATATTTTTTGTAACTCTAAAATTTTGAAGGTATTTTTACAATTACTAAAAATTTGGGTTGTTTTTTAAAAAAATTAAATTTTTAGTGATCTACTGATAATTTCTAAATTTGATGTGTACCGGTTATAAGTTTTAAAATTTCAGGATTTTTTTTATAATTTATTACTTTTGGGGGATTTTTTATAATTTTTGTAACTTTAAGGTTATTTTTAATAATTTTAAATTTCTAGGTGCCTAATGGTAATCCCTGTAATCCATCTATGTTTGTTTCTAAGTTTTGAAATCTCTGAATTTTAGGATGATTTTTTGTAATTTAAACTTGGCTAAATGACACGTATATACCTTATTGTTTCGATTTTGTAGTAGTTATATACCTTAAGTTACAAACATAGCAAAAAAATACTCTGAGTTGATAATTATTTAAATTTAGCTAATGATGTTAAAAAATACATGAAAGGACAATAATACCCCTCCTTAGGAATTAACTTTACATCCAGGTCAAAGTGGATCGAATACACCCCTTTTCGATGTGCCAGGTCAAAGTGTATCGATTCAACAAATAATACACCCCTTTTCGATGTGATGCGGTCCAAATAAGCGGCCATGCTTCTGTAGACATTCCCAAGACCTAGGCGAGCAGCCTATGAGCCGCATAGACCTACCCCGGCAACTAGGCCTGGCAACTAGGCGGGCCCGCAGACCGCTTTTTAAATAGTTGTTTGTAAAGAAAATTTATGAAAACAATATTTCACAAATCCCATGTCAATTTTATGTGGACTTTGAAATTGTATCTTTAAATTTGGTTAACATATATGTAGCCATGTATCGTTCATGTCATTTCTTAAGATGGAACAAACATTAATATATCAGTAGGATACGACGACAGGTCACAGTCTTCTTATTATCAAAGCAAAAAAAAAAAAAAAAAAATGAACCGGAGGAAAAATCACTGCGGCACAAAAGGACAAAGTTCATAACTTGCAACCCTCTCTACTGCTATAAAGACGCTGCTACGGGACCTTCCTATGCAATCAGTTCGCCCACGTGATTCATGTTTTCTTCAGAAATTGCTTTTATTACAGAATCCATTAAACTTCAGTGGTTTTACAATGAATTTTACAATAAAATTAGTAAGATTACAATTCCTTAGAAAATAACACAAAAATAGTTTATCGACTTTTGCTTTGTGGGATTTTGCCTGTGCCGGGAGTGCTTTGACTCGTGGACCACCAATTCACAGATTGTGAAAGGCTTAAGAGATTCTTCCTTCGTTTATCGAAGAAAGAATTTGAAATGAATATCTTATCGATGTAAGATGTTCACTCTTCCAAAGATCAAGTCAGAGCTTAGATCTCTAGGAATCACTGAAAGCTTTGGAAACAATTGTGAGGAATCAAGACTCTCTCTCTTGCTCAAATTCACCAAAAGCTCAAGTCTTCTCTGCTATATTCTGCTCCATGTCCTTTGCTTCGTGTCTAGGAGGGTATTTATAGGGATCGGTCTGCACAACAGCGGAAATAGAGGCAAAATAACTGACCAAGTGTACGTTCTTTGGGCGCGTCAGTCTACGCTGTCGCGGCTATTAGCGCGTCAGTGTGGACTGGCGCGGCCAAATGGAGCAGTTCCAGCCACGTTCCATCATGCTTGAAACCGTTCTCCCACGACTTTTAACCATTTTTTCGTGGTTTAACCGCTTGTTCACGTCAGCACACGTCTTTTTTCATCATGGTACCATGTGGACTTTAAAAAATCATCGTACAACTGTTTTGTAACCGCCGCGGCAGTTCCCTGTAGCTTGCGCGTCACCAACTACTGTCACGCCTATGCGCGGCAGCCAACACTGTCGTGCTTATGCGCGGCAGCCAACATTGTCGCGCCCACATGTGGCAGTTTGTGTTGTTTTGTTTTGTGAATTCACATTGTTTTGTGTTGATTCACGGATTCTTTTGCTTCCTTTGGTCTTGTATGATCTCCCATGACTTAGATAATGGTGTTTATCGTCTTCTCTTTGTCTTGATCAGTATTTGGATGTCCATAAGCATTTTTTTGATGCCTACAGATACCCCCTCTAAAGTATCTCAGACTCGTTCTTTTTGTTTTTAGAGGAGTCTGTGACACTTTGGATAAGATAGGTTTTACTCGCAATCCCTTCAGTACTTAGTTGAGGAGACCGTGTAGAAGGACCTGTGAACGGCTTCAACTTTTGACTTCTTCACCTTTTAGTCTATTCAGTACTTTGTAGAATAGCTAAAATTCTTTCGGTGCTGCGTTTATCGCTTGACCGTTGTCGAAGTCTTGAACTGAAATTAATGCTTTGATCTGCAATTTTAGTTCTTGTTGCTGAATCAACATCGGACTGATTGTCGACGCATCGGCCTTCATAAGGACATAGTTTATACTCATAGACCCATCAGAGTTCTCAGGCATACACCCCAAATACGATGGAAGATGTACTCATATAAATACCCATGGGATCACTGTGTGTGTGCGCGCCTTTACGCGTCAGCGTCGACTGTCGCGCTCACGTGCGTCAGTGTCGACTGCCGCGCTAATGCGCGTCAGCTTAGACTGCCGTGCGTGAGCGCGTCAGCTTAGACTGTCGCGGGCAGAGGCGGCCAGTCGGTTTATAACTCAAGTGTTGGGCTCTTTCAGGTCATTCTTCCCCGCCGCTCTGAGTTTGAAACCTTCTCAAATACCCTATAAAAGGATTCTTTGGCTCTTCTCCTCCCCATCTCTTCATATTCGGGCGCTTTTGTTCAAGCAAGGCCTAGGGTTTCAAGTGTTTTTTTTTTCAGATTCAAGTCTTCCTTCGGTTCTTTCATCTTCCGAACTTGCTTCTCTTCTATTTCTGGTAAAACCGCACTCAACTCTTATGGGTTGCATTCGTTTAAACCTTTTTGTGTTTGGATTCTCATTTAAAACCCTAGTTTCTTTGTTTTTCAGGCTATTTCCACCATGTCTCCCAAAAGAGCTCGTGTCCCCAAAGGCAAATCAGTGGCCCAAGCGTCGGAAGAGGTCGAGGCCGCTGCCTCTTCTTTTGGAGGTAAGATTTTCGTGCTTTTCTCTGTCTAAAATTACTAACTTTGTGTATATAACCTCGTTTGTCTCCTTTGAGAGGCATCCAGGAAGAGTTGACATCCTCCTTTGAGGGGATTGATGCTATAGAATACATATCTTGTTTAATCAAGACATGTCCCTCGGCCAAGATACGAGTTTTGCTTACACTCGTGGCTTTTCGAAGCCAACGGCCGCTGCTCTGTTACCGCGACAGTAGGTACTGCCGCGGCTAAGCGCGGCAGTGTACACTGCCGCGGCAGCACGCAGCAGTGAACACTGCCGCGGAAACTAAAAAAATAGTCTCAATTCTTTTGGCCTTCTCTCCTTCCAATTGTGCCTCCACTTTGTTTGCAGTCCATTTCCCTTCCGTAGCTTTTTCTGATAGAGAAGATCTGGGTCAAAGTGGAACTCTTCATGCTTCTTTCAATGACGACTTTCTTATTAGAGAAATCCGTCATTTTAATGAAAATTGTGCCGATAGTATTCCTGAACTGGTTCGTGAAGGGAGTCGTCGTACTCTGCGACAATTATTGACCGATTTACCCTTGACACCCATCCGAGACTCTACCGAACCGTTAAAGAAACCTAATTACTTGTTCAGAGACTCTATAGAGGATCCTGACATTCTTTCATGTAGTCCAGAAGTTTGGTTGAACGACTATGATGGAGATCTCCTATTTCTTCCCTCATTTCCTCGGCATTACTCGTTGCTGCAATTACAGAATTTGACAGTATCGAGAAAAATGTCATGACATTTGACAGAGGATCATGAACGCATCCATTGCGGGTTCATAGGTAATGACGTTACGGCTCCTGGCTCCATCGGCCGACATACCATTCGTGGCCTTCACCCAGGGGTATTTTGCTCAGATAGCGCACCTCAGAATGAATTGATGATAAGAGCCAATACTGTGAAAACCCAGCTTGCTAGACTAGGCAGAGAATTTCCCCTTAAGAAGTTTAGATGCTTCGGCTGGGTCCATTCACTTGCAGATAAATGGTGGTCCAGAATGACTAACTATGTGCTTGGTCGCTGGGGACAAGAGTTAGCCAACGTTGGGTTAGACATCCCGATTCGAGCCAGCATGTATGGCCTTCCGATAAGCGTCGACCACTTTCTAGCCTTGTTTGAATCTTATAACCCAGATACAAACACCTTCTTCACCAAATATGGGGAATTAGGGCTTCCACTCCTTAAGATGATGAAGGTGTCGGGATTACCGATAGGGAATACCCCATACCAAGAATACTTCCCCGCTAATCGTCAGCTTATGAGGATGAAGAGGGCTGGATCTGTTGCCTATGACATTCTTTGGGAATTAACCTGTCATTATCAGACGGCGATAGCCAGGATTGAGGTGAAAAGCAAGAAAGCAGCTCGAGTCAGTTTGAAGCAATTCGCCGACTACTTATTCCAGAATCTCGAGAGTTCGACAGGTGAAACGGTTTGCGCATCACCTACACTGACTCCCTCTGAGATCAATAGGCTAATAACGAAGATTGATGCTCAGTCTTATACTATCGGATCATCTGAAGCTGGCTTCCCGAGCGGTACGAAGTTCAGGACCTTCTTATGGCAAGCCACAAAGGAAATGAGATCAGAGACTCTCCTTGCTGGGTACTTAGCCATTTGGTTAAAGAGGTGTGTGGTACCACATCCTGTGGTACCACATCAACCTTCGGATGCTCTCTGTAGGCTGTCTAAAAATCACGATGGATAAGCTGATTAAAACAAGCCCCGATAATGGAAGTCACAATCAAACGATTTTCAAATCACTGCATCCGCAACTCCACAACCACCGTAAACACGACTTCATTTCTGAGATGATCGATCTTGATGGCTGTGACAACAGCATGACTAATATTATATTAGCAACTATTAGAGATGCTGATGAGCAGTGTAATGATTTTAGAAATAAAGGGTTGGACTTAGTTGGTGAGTTGCTTGGTAGAGAGTTGTGGGCAAATATTCATCTAAAGACACTATGGATGTTGATTCCCGTCAAAGCTCCTACAACGAAAGCTACAATCAAATAGCTTTCGGGTCGATAAGCGAAAACTGTAAATGGAGGACTTTTCACATAGATCGAGAAGAGTTACAATTCGACGACACTTCCGACAACTGATGGAAACTCTATTCAGCAGTCTTCACAATCTAGAGTGAAAGTTACAATCTGATGACTTTCACACTCCACAGCAACAAAAGCGAGGATTACTGAACGACGGTCCTTGCAACACCTTACAGAAGAGGTTACAAGTCAACAAGCTTCTTCTAAAACGCGGAAGTCATCCCCGCGTTATAATTCTGGAAGTGCAGGCGACCCCCGCGTTTCCAAGTCACAAATCAAACGTGAGCGACCCTCGCGTTCGTGGGGGGTTCAACCCACATTGACCCCCGCGTTCCCAAGCAAGCAACAAGCCAGAACGCGAGTGATACTCGCGTTCATCAATGTTCAGCCAACACCCAACTTCGCGTCTCAATTCTAAGACACGAAGTTGGGTTCTGAACGCCAGATTGGGCGTTTGACTTGTTCAAACTCGAGTCAAACGGTTTCAGAACTGTTTTCCCACGATCTGAGGAAATCACGCCCACGTAGGAGCGGATTTAGAGGGCAGTTACAACCTCTTATCCCCTATAAAAACTCAACAAACTCAACTGAGTTAGGGGCTGACTTTTGGAACGGGGAAGTTAGCCAAGGTTGGATTTTCAGAATCTAAACCATAAAGAGGTTGGCTTCTTGGAACGAAGGAGTTGGCAGCAGAGGCGAATTCTGGAGGATCTCAACCACTCAGGTTCAGTGATTCAACAGCAGCAGCAGCGAAATCTTTGAAGATAGGATTTTTGAATCGATCTCAGAAGATCAAATCTGAGAGGATTCTTCAACAACAGAATAACAGCTTGATCATTAACCGAATTTTCGGTTCTAACAACTCTATTAACAGAGTTCTAACTCGTTCAGAGTTCTTAAACTCGTTAGAGAGTTACATATAAAACTTTCCACAGAAAGTTCATCGTTCCCACGAGATAGAGACGGTCAGATCGTCAACGGAGAGCAATTTCGGCATAAACAATCGAAGGAGGCACTCCATCGCTACCTTGAAGAACCCAGTTTTAAACAAAGGAGAAAACCAAATTCGTTTTCTTCTCTTTTGTAATCAAGTTATAATCGGAATTAAAGGAATTCAATTCAAATTTCTTTCGTTCTCTTCATTACAATTTTTCCAACATACACTCTCCCACTTGAGGTTCTATTTCCTGCTGTTCAGCTAGCTGTTGGGGGCCGATTATCGCTACTCTCTGCCATGATCGGCGACATCCACAGTGAGCTACGCAGTTTAGCTAAGACTTTCACCCAAGTGGGTGCTGAGCCTTCCAGCAAAATTCCTATGTCGAGAGTAGAACTGCCATACACGTATTTGATGAATTGGCTGGTTCTTCACCGATCTGATATGATGTCGGCTCCCGAGACTTCTGACCCAGAGATTCCTTTGCTACAGCTCTTGGCAGGATGCAGATGGTTGAATCCATCCCGATAATGGCACGATGTGGTACGACAATTCAGGGTGGCTAAGTGTTGGGAATTTCATAAATGTTTCCCTCGATTCTTAGGTGCTTATAATGAAATGCTCGCTGATGAGGAAATGCCTGGAACCAATAGGACCTCTCTTAATTTGGGCGGCTTTCATTGGCTGATGAACATTCGACCATGTTACTTGGTTTTCCGGTCAAAGAACATTTGTAGAATTGAGCCTTATTTTCCCTGTAGATTTGCGCGATAATTCGGCTACGATCAGCTGTACGTCGGGAATCTGAACAAGTGGCCAACAACCTGCGGAGGTCTTATCGGCGGAGTGCGAGCTTGGTTTTGGAATATTATCGGCTGTACCGAAGCTCAATTTAGCCTACCCGTCATTGAGTCCGAGCTTCGTACAACTTTTCTCTATTGTCGGTGGCTCTTAGCCGCCAATTCACCCACAAAGAAAAGGAGAATTGCTGAGTTAGAAGCCGAAGCTTCTTCTCGGCTCGCTACTGAAATGGTCCAAAGGACTGTAGCTTCCAGGGGTGGAAAAGGTGCTACTACGTCTTCTCGTAAAGGGAAACAAGTAGCTGATGCAGAAGAGAGTGATGAATTTGAAACGTCCAGTGAGGAAGACGATGCCGAGAATGAAGCTAAAGCTGACACCCCTCCTTCTCCTGTAGCCCGCAGGACTCGCCGTGCTTCTTCACCTAAATCACCAAGTGACCCTTCAAAGCCAGTGCAAATGAAGGAGAAAAGCATTCCTTTGTCATCTTCCAACAGAATGACTGTCTGATGGCATGTTCAGGAAGAAGAAGAAGAGGAGGAGGAGGAAGATGCCACACCGCTCATTAGCAGGAAAAGATCCCGATCTCCTGTTTCTTCCGAGGCTCAATCTCACCTTTCTCAGGGAATTGAACTACCCACAAAATTTCATCATGAGAGTTCTGAGGTTCCAATAGATAGTCGCTTACCCAAAAGAATTAAGAAGATTGTCCATCGACAGCACAAACTTCCCCCTTTACTCGAAGAGGAGTTTACCCAAGATCTTCCGGTTGACGGGGGGGGGGGG
>BQKN01049541.1:0-10847 GCA_022839385.1 Asparagus kiusianus | reverse complement strand
GCCTGGACGCGATCGTCGAGTGTCAAACACGGAGGTCGGCATTGCGGACGCGAGGGTCGAGCCGCCAAAAAACACCGAGGTCGCGTTCGTCAAGTTCGAGCTCAACTGCTCGAGCTTCACCTGAGGCCGCGCCTGGAGATCACCGTCGACTTCGCCTGAGTCGACATCCACGCTCGCTTGCGTCATCCTCGAGCTCGTCGGAGCTCCTCGTCGGACGGAGGTTGGTATCCACCCCCAACTAACAATCTCCCACTTGGAGACCAAACCGACGTCAGCAGGCTTTCCCATCAAGCTCATCCCCTGTGTGGCTCCACCCTCATCATCTATGCATGAAGGCCAACTGAAGTTGCACACAACTCCAGTTTCTGAAAGGTTGCTGCCTTTGTCAACATATCCGATGGATCCTTTCTTCCCTGAATATTCTGTTGAAATCCTTTGACAACTTGTCGGGCTCTGTATCTTTTGGAACTATTCTGCTCCTTTTTCACTCGATACACCTACTTGTTGTGACGTGTCTTCTTCCCTATGGGCAACTCAGCTAGTCCCCATATCTGGTTGGAGATCGGAGATTTCTTCTCTTCTTTCGCAGCAAACTCCCACTTGCTCGCATCTCCACTCTGACAAGCTTCATCAAAGCTTTCAGACTCCCCTCCACCTGTCAGCAACATATAATTCATGTATCTTCTGTTAGGCACAGGAGGACGAGTACTTCTCCTTAATATCGGAGCTGGTACGTCAGGCTTCTGCGCACCATTCTGTCCAACAGTCTCTTCTGACTGAGGACCTTCTGCATTGGGTTCTTCCGAGAGGTTATCCGGAACATCATCTGCATCTACAAATATTGACTCGCTCTCTGAGTCACCGTCATCTGTCTTGTGCATGTCCTTGTACATCACCTTCTCGTTGAATGTCACATCTCTGCACCTGATCACCTTCTTGTTTTCGTTGTCCCAAATGCAGTAGCCAAACTCGTCTTCACCATACCCGATGAATGTGCATTTCTTGGACTTGGGATCAGGCTCATTCCTCCCTTGATCACTAATATGCACATAAGCTACACAACCGAAAACTCTGAGATGTGAGAGGGTTACCTCCTTTCCGCACCATACCTCTGTAGGCGTTGAAAATTGCCTATAGGTCTCCACGAACAGCTCGAGGCTAAAAGAAAATGATGAACATCACTATCCAAGTCACAGGAGCTTGATTAATGTCGACAAACACATGAAGTGGGTTGACGAACTATGTGAAGCAACGGAGTTTTAGAATAATAAGGATACGAACTGATCGGGAGCCCCGTGTTACTTACAAAAGATGAAATGCCCTTCGTGTCTCATTTATTCTATAGATGATCCAATCATTGGAGCTTACAGAACTCCTCATCGGCTTTCCAATGCACTTTGAATCGTTCAAATTCGAGTACAGACGAAGAAATTACGACGGAAACGGACGAGGATACAAAAATATGTCTCAAACTTAGGAGAGACACCCTAAGGTGTCTTGGCCAAGGCCGAGACACCCAAGGGTGTCTCGGCCCAAGCCGAGTCTCGGCCCAGGTTGAGACACCCTGGGGTGTCTCCAACGCAGAAATGGTCAGTTACGCGGTTTTAGCCGCCCGAAACCCCCTGGAGCCTATAAATACAGCCCCGGGTCCTCACTTTTTTGAGATCTGGAATTTTGGAGAATTGACGAAGCCCTGCCGAATTGAGGAGTGAAGATCCACAAGTTTCAGAGAGGAGGAGGAGAGATCGGATCGAGTTCGTCGGCATAAAGAAGAGGAACTCATCAGATCTGCATCGCCCGTGTTCTTCCTTAGGATTATCCCGTTGCGGTAATCTTAAGAAGAGTGATTATCTTGCTTCGTCGAGATAAGAGCTACGGTTTCTCGATCCCTTCACGGATAGACGAAGCTCTGCCCAATTTTTTTAGTAATCAGATCTGATCGACGGTGGTCCACGGATATCAACATCCCCGTCATAGGCCAAGATCTCATGCAAGCAGAAGACCGATAAACGATCTCTGCGCTGTTTGAAGAGAATTGTAATTTTGTATTCATTGTGTAAAAGTCTTATAAAAAGACTAATTTTTTTTTGTTGTAAACGTCTGAAGTTTGTAATGAACACGGCAATGAATCAAACAATTTTCTCCCCAAACAAACTGGCGACCACAGTGGGAGCCAACAGCTTCGCTGCCGAAGCTGTCGTGCCGCAGCCAACGATCAAGATCCCGATGCTCGAAGAGGTCGAATACGAATTCGACCAGCAGAGATTCGAAGAATATATTTCCTCCTCCTCCTCCTCCAGATCTGCTCATCCTCATAAGCGCAGGAAGATCTCCTCCTCCCATAAGATCCGACGGTCTCCAGATCTAAAGACCCAAGAAATCGATCTACTCGCCGTCGCTGCTACAGTTGCACGTTGCAACGATCCACTGGCCAGATTCGCAGATCTGAACTCCTTCACGATCAAGGAGTCGACTGCTGAAGGCGCGCCAACTCTATCAAAGAGAGCACGTCAAAGGAAACGCCAATGCGTCACGCGCCAATACGCCAAGGCTTTGGATCAGGTGGATGGATTCCATTACCAAGCAGACCTGAAGTTCAGAAAGCGCCAAGTGGCTAATCTATCGCCACGACCAGCATCGGGATCCTCCTCCCGACCTCCGATTAAAGAATGGGTTCGTGTCAAACGAACCCACTCCACTCTCGAGGAGCGAATTCAGAAGCGTCGCGCTTTGCTTGCGCATGCCCGGACCCTTGTGCAAAAAGCACAGGAAATGCAAAAGGAGGGGACAGTTAAGAGATCGCTGAGATCCAAACAAGTTTGGATGCTAAAAACCAAATCAGAGCCTAAGGCAAAAGCAAACGACATTGCTCTCCGGCCTTCGTCAACTCTAGATCCTGCTCCCGCACCTCCGATGAAGCCCTATGACGACTTGGATCTCCCCATATCTAGAGTCTCATTGAAGGGTCGCATCGGTTCTCTACCCGAGGATCAAGGAAAAGTGCATGTTAAGGAAAGCTTGAGACCGTTAAAGGAGCTTCGAGCAAATATCCGGACTGGGGGTCGTACGAGACCTCCTAACAAATTAATTTTTACAACAGCCCGCTTGGAGGTACGTATAGAAAACCAGGAGCCCGTTAAGGTTTCACCCTCACAAGGGTGTGATTCCAAACGTGTGACTCCTGTAGATGCCAACAAGGTGATGTTTACTCAGAGGAAAACGCGTCAGACAGACGAACGCGTTATACCTGAGAATCCATATAAGCAGCCGATAGGTTACTCCGACCGTAACGTCGATGAGTTGTACTATCGGGCTGGGGGTATGAATAAATCTCAAAAGAGAAGTACCCGGAAAGCGGACTCTCACTGTCCGTGTACCAAAATTATCAGGACAGTATTATCAACGTGTAGCTGCCCCAGGACCGCTCCACGGAGGGTCTCGATATTCGAGAGTATCTCCGCAGAAGCATTAAAACCCAAATCAAGGCGTTTTAGCAAGAGGCGATCAGCCAATCGAGATGATGAACTCCCAGCATTCACCATCAATATGGTCGATAAGGGAAAGTCTCCGATTACTTCTAACCCCAATTTATCCCCAGGAAAAAGAGTCAATTCGGGGATAGCCCAACTAATGTCTCGGCTTCAATTGGAAGTCGTCGGGCCTGAACAATCCGTAGCCATCGCCAACGTGACTGATAAGAGGAAATCTACTCGACCTTCTGATTCGGACCCCCTCATATCACATCGTTTAACTCGGCTACGTGCAGGGACTACTAGACGTAGAGATTATTTGAGGATGACCAGAGGACTATCCTCGGACGATGAAGCATCAGATGCTTGCTCGGCAGTCGCTTCAGAAGCCACCGTATCCAGTCCCGGACAATCTCGTGAGGTGTTTATGATCAACACCGAGGAAGTAGCCAAAATGGTTGAGGATGCTTTAGCTAAGCAGAAAGAAGCATTCAAGATCGAAGTGGAAATGGCTATGCAGGAGATGAGACAAATGCACGACCAATAAATCCGAGCTTTGTCGAATCAGTTAGGCGAATCCAGTTGTCACAATAATGATAGCCAAGCAGTTAGCGATTCAGACGTGGATGAATACATCAATGTCGATGATCCTCCCATTGACCAGAATGCTGAGGGTGACCCCACTAAAAACAACGACGCTGGGGGTGGTCCCACCAATGATGACAACGCCGGGGGTGGCCGCGTTATTTCTCTTAAGAATCATCCAGAACCTGATACAAGCGACGATGAGAAAATAAAAGATCTCAAGAGAAAAGTCAACGCTCTGATGTCTGATCGAGAGGTGAAAAGGACTGGCATTCCGTGTCCTTACCCGAGAGAGTGGGATTCGATCCCGTATCCGGCAAAGTTCAACCTGATAAACTTCACGTCGTTTGACGGGAAGGGTTCACCCACTCAACATCTGATCTACTTTAAGTCCCACTTGGGTATGATCTCTAGCAATGAAGCCTTGATGGTTCGGTCATTCGTTGGTACCCTTCGCGGGCCCGCCTTCGATTGGTACCGCCGTCTCAAGCCTGGAAGCGTCATTAGCTGGGAGGACCTGGAGAGCATGTTCCTAGCTCATTTCTTCGATGATGATGCCGAAGTATCGATCAGGACACTCTTCGATGAGAAACAAAAAGACGGAGAGTCGGTGGATACCTTCATCAAACGCTTCCGCAATCAGGTAATGAACTGCAAAGATCCCGTCACGGAGGAATTCGTCTTGCAAACCTGTCATAATAACTTGTCCATTAATATCTTGGACGTTATGGGAGTAGAGCCACTCAATACCTGGAAAGAGTTGAAGGTGCGCGACGAGCAGGCCGAACACTTCCTCAGAAGGAGGAAGGTAGAAAGAAGCCAACCGATGACTTACCCTCTGAATCCGAGTCTCGTTTCCTATGATGAAGGGAAGGCACCTACAACAGTTGTTGATGTTATTCAGACGTCGCAACAACAACCTCAAAAACAGCAGAGAACTCTAAATCCAAGACTCCGAAAAGAGTATTCTTTCAAGGACGAGGAAGTTCTGAATATTTTCGAGTACCTCCTAAATAACGGTGAGATTGAGCTACCACCTATTAAAGACCAGGAGGAAGCTAAGAAGATTACGGATCTAAACTACTGTGCATACCATAGGAGAGTTCTCCATCCTACCGAGATTTGTTTCGGCTTAAAGAACAAGATTCAAACTCTAATCGACTCTGGCGTCATAAAGCTAGAATAAGCCGAATGATGGTGCGACACTCCGAAGAGTATACGAGTATAAATTGCTTCTCAACACTCCGATAAGTATATGAGTATAAACTGCTTCTCAATCCTCCGACCGGTATAAGAGGTTAAACTGCTTCCTGATACTCTAATAGGTATATGAGTCTAAACTGTTTCCTAACTTTGATGGGAAGTTCCTGGAGAATTTTATACGTAATATTCTTAAGGATAACCCGATCATGCAACCGAATGTAATGATAGACCCAGTTTCGCGAAGGAAGCTAGGGGTGGATGATTCATATAACGGGAAGTTTCCGGAAGAATTTTTACATGTAATTTTCTTAGGGATAACCCGATCATTACGAATAAAGTGATAAACACTAAACTTTTACTATGATTTCCGAACACTCTTTTGCTGAGACGAGATTCGATCACTTCATTGGATTAATCTTCCCTCACAAAACTCTCATTGGTGTTCGACGACTCACAGTCTTCCACTATAAAATCCCTCACTGATCAAATTTATTGACAGTGAGTCCACTAAAATTCTTTCTGGTTTAATCCATTCAAACTTCTGTTATGTTCATGTACTCAACACTTTCATGGTTAGAGTCCAGATATAATGTTTGGAATTTTGATCTGTCCAACCTGGACGAATCGTCAAACCCCTTTGTGTTAAGTCCCAATCACTTAATACTAGGAACCCTACTTGAGTGATTTGTACGAATCAACGCTCCTATTATGATTTGCACTCCCATTCTATCTTGGTCAAACCTTTAAACAATTAGGACCACAACCAAAATCCCCTCGCGATTCATTCCATGAACGAGAGGTCCACAAATTGAACGATCAAACCTTTAAACAGTTAGGGTCATCTCAAATTTCCATCTTGGTCAAACTTTTAAACAGTTAGGACCACAACCAAAATCCTCTCGCGATTCCTTCCATGAACGAGAGGTCCACAAATTGAACGATCAAACCTTTAAATAGTTAGGGTCATCTCAAATTCTCATCTTGGTCAAACCTTTAAACAGTTAGGACCACAACCAAAATCCCCTCTCGATTCCTTCCATGAACGAGGGGTCCACAAATTGAACGGTCAAACCTTTAAACAGTTAGGATCGTCTCAAATTCCCATCTTGGTCAAACCTTTAAATAGTTAGGACCACAACCAAAATCCCCTCTCGATTCCTTCCATGAACGAGAGGTTCACTTTCAAATTGAGCAATCAAACCTATAAAAGTTAGGATTGTCTCCAACTTCACTTAGTCAAACCTGTAGATAGTTAGGACTAAGATTGAGTTATCCCTTTCGATAAACGAAAGACTTCCATCGTTTCCTTTTTTAACCAAACCTATAAAAGTTAGGGTCGAAATCAGAATTTCCCCTTAATAAATGAGGAACTCTTTTCTTGGATCAAGCAACCAATCCTATAAAAGTTAGGGTTGTTTGAATCCCTCCGATTCTCAGAGTGGAGATCCCACTCCTAGTTTTATCTTTCCGGATTCTGGGGGTGGAGATCCCACTTCGAGTTTCCTTTTCAACTGAAGATAGAATATAAAATTCTCCCTTTTCAGTGTTGGGAGATAGAATATAAAATTTTTCCTCTCCTATTTTGGGTTCTTCTTACCCTAAACAAGACCTGGGGACAGAATATAAAATTCTCCCTCTCCAGCATTGGGTTTGTCTTTACTTTGAGAAAAGACACAATTCTCAACTTCAAATCCGGCATTTCATGCACGAGGAATTTTATCCCGAATCCTAAGTAGGGATAAGTCAATGCCTAACACGCGTTGCCGGTTAGCCCTTAATCGTAAAAAGGACAAAAGCACACATATTCGACATTGTGACAGGTTGTTATTAATAACACCATAATCCGTGCTTCACACGCACGGGGAATTTTATCCTGAATCCTAAGTAGGGATAAGCCAACGCCTAACACGCGTTGTCGGTTTGGTCTTTCATCGATTGAAAAGACACCAGAAATCCAATCTGGGGACTTTTATCCCGAATCCTAAGTAGGGATAAGTCAACGCCTAACACACGTTGCCGGTTAGTCCTTAACCGTAAAAAATGACAAAAGCCCACATATTCGACATTGTGGCAAGTTGTTATTAATAACACCATAATCCGTGCTTCACACGCACGGGGAATTTTATCCTGAATCCTAAGCAGGGATAAGCCAACGCCTAACACGCGTTGCCGGTTTAGTCTTTCACCGATCTAAGAAGACACCAGAATTCTAGTCTGGGGACCTTTATCCTGAATCCTAAGTAAGGATGAGTCAGCGCCTAACACGCGTTGCCGGGTAGTCTATTCCCGTGATAAAGGCAAAGTCTATGTATTCAATATCGTAGCATCAAGTCTAAGGGAATTCATTCCTTCAGCACAACGTCACATGCGGAACGGACTTAAAACAATCCGCATGTAAGCCCGATACGAACGGTAATCGGTAAAAGCACGTCAAATCCGTTGATGGCTGAGGATTTGCCAAAAACCCTAAGTCAACGTCTGATACACGTCGCCGGGTAGTCTATTCCCGTAAGAAAGACGAAGTCTACGTATTCAATATCGTAGCACTAAAAGAGTTAACTCTTTTAGCACAACGTTACATGCAGAACAGATTTAAACAATCTGCATGTTAGCCCGACTCAAACGGTAGTCGGTAAAAGCTCATCAAATTCGTTGATGGCTGAGGGTTTGCCAAAAATCCTATATATACAAAAGTCATTGACGCACCAGCTTTATTGACTAGTCTCGTGACTCGAGTATTCCACAAACTTCGGAATAAGATCCATGTCTGCAGACGAATCAGCCTTAACAGTTGGTCCTGCAACCCCAATTATTGGGACTGCCATGCTCCAATACCTTTAGAGCTTAAACTGTGTATACTCCAGCAAACGTACGCGTATAAACTATATCAACGTCAAGCGATCCGAAACCCTAGGTCAAACGTCGGTCAATGCATAACCCTAAGGTCAACGCCGGTCAACGTGTAACCCTAGGTCAACACCGGTCAATGCATAACCCTAGGTCAACGCAGTCAACGCGTTGCGATGAAAAGTCAACGCCGAGCGATCTAAAACCCTAGGTCAACGTCGGTAAACGCGCAACCCTAGGTTAACGCCAATCAACGCGTTGCGACAAAAAGTCAACATACGGTGATCTGAAACCCTAAGTCAGCACAATGTGACGGAGATAGTCAGTTCTAAGTCAACTCAACGACATGAGCCAAACTCAACTCATCAGTTTTAGATTCGAGACTTCGATGACGGCCAGATGATAAACGTAGCGCCGGAAGGACTTCAGCTATTCGTCAAAACATCGAATAGACCGAAAATCGAAGGAGTCAAGAATTGAAGCTAACTACAGGTCTATTACGCCGACCGAAGGCTGGACCAATCGTATCCAAAGTATTCTAACCTCTTCTATAAAAGAAACGAGACTGGAACGCTTTGGAGGGGGTATCTGTAGGCGTTAAAAATTACCTATAGGTCTCCACGAATAGCTCGAGGCTAAAAGAAAATGATGAACGTCACTATCCAAGTCACAGGAGCTTGATTAATGTCGACAAACACATGAAGTGGGTTGACGAACTATGTGAAGCAACAGAGTTTCAGAATAATAAGGATACGAACTGATCGGGAGCCCCGTGTCACTTACAAAAGACGAAATGCCCTTCGTGTCTCATTTATTCTATAGATGATCCAATCATTGGAGCTTATAGAACTCCTCATCGGCTTTCCAACGCACTTTGAATCGTTCAAATCCGAGTACAGACAAAGAAATTACGACGGAAACGGACGAGGATACAAAAATATGTCTCAAACTTAGGAGAGACACCTCGTGGTGTCTCGGCCAAGGCCGAGACACCCTAGGGTGTCTCGGCCGAGGTTGAGACACCCTGGGGTGTCTCCAACGCAGAAATGGTCAGTTACGCGGTTTTAGCCGCCCGAAACCCCCTGGAGCCTAAAAATACAGCCCCGGGTCCTCACTTTTTTGAGATCTGGAATTTTGGAGAATTGGCAAAGCCCTACCGAATTGAGGAGTGAAGATCCACAAGTTTCAGAGAGGAGGAGGAGAGATCGGATCGAGTTCGTTGGCATAAAAAAGAGGAACTCATCAGATCTGCATCGCCCGTGTTCGTTCCTTAGGATTATCCCGTTGCGGTAATCTTAAGAAGAGTGATTATCTCGCTTCGCCGAGATAAGAGCTACGGTTTCTCGATCCTTTCACGAATAAACGAAGCTCTGCCTAATTTTTTAGCAATCAGATCTGATCGACGGTGGTCCACGGATATCAACATCCCCGTCACAAGCCAAGATCCCACACAAGCAGAAGACCGATAAACGATCTCTGCGCTGTTTGAAGAGAATTGTAATTTTGTATTCATTGTGTAAAAGTCTTATAAAAAGACTAATTTTTGTTTTCGTTGTAAACGTCTGAAGTTTGTAATGAACACGGTAATGAATCAAACAATTTTCTCCCCAAACAACCTCCTCTGGTATTCTGTGCTCCAATGGAACCGATGGACCTCGGTTGATCAAGTAAGCTGCTGTGTTGACTGCTTCTGCCCAGAACTGCTTCGGTAGACCTGACTGCATCCGAATGCTTCTGGCTCTCTCTGTCAACGTTCTATTCATGCGCTCAGCTACACCATTTTGCTGAGGCATACCGGGCACGGTTCTCTCCATTCTGATCCCGTGTTCATAGCAGAACTTCTTGAATCTGGTGTCTTCATATTCACCGCTATTGTCGGTCCTGAGCTTCTTTATTCTCAGACCAGTCTCATTTTCAACCATAGCTTTCCATCTCCTGAAAGCCTCAAATACTTCTGACTTTTTCTTCAGAAAGTAGACCCACACTTTCCGAGAGTGATCATCAATAAAAGTCACGAAGTAGTGTTTCCCACTAATAAACGCGGTGGTTGTTGGTCCCCAAACATCTGAGTGAACAAGCTCTAGCTTCTGCTTCCTGGGGGGTCTGCAACTTGTCTGAAAGCTAACTCTCTTCTGCTTTCTAAGTATGCATTCTTTACACACATCAATCTCTACTGATTGTAAACCTGGGAGTTTTCTCTTTGTGTGCATAACCTTCATCCCCTTTTCACTCATATGACCGAGTCTCTGGTGCCACAGCTTTGAAGTCTCATTGCCTGCCGCAACTAAGATCGAACAACGTGCACCCGCTGTCATATACAGGGTACCAGTCTTCCTGCCTCTAGCAATCGTCATTGCGCCTTTCAAAATCCTCCAATCATCACCATGGAAAGTCATCGTGTAGCCTTCACTAGCCAGCTGGCTTATTGAGATTAAGTTCCTTTTCAGGTCGGGAATGTACCTGACATCCTTCAGCTCCCATACTAACCCATTCAGCTTAATCTTCACTACACCTTTGCCAATAATGGCACATGCTTGATCGTCACCAAGATATACATTTCTAAGGTTTCCGGGGATATACTTCTCGAGGAATTCTTTCTGAGAAGTAGCATGAAATAATGCTCCCGAGTCCAACACCTAAGACTCCTCCTTGCTCTCCAAAGAGCATATCAACGCATCATCTCCTCCTGAGGTGGAAGCAATATTCATATCTGCCTTTACCTCCCACTCCTCCCGTGCACTC
>BQKN01049532.1:0-12152 GCA_022839385.1 Asparagus kiusianus | reverse complement strand
TTTTTAACGGTTAAGGACTAACCGGCAACGCGTGTTAGGCGCTGACTTTGGGATTTTTGGCAAACCCCCAGCCTTCAACGGGTTTGACATGCCTTTACCGATTACCGTTTAAATCGGGCTAGCATGCGGATTGTTTTAAATCCGTTCCGCATGTGACGTCGTGCTAAAAGAGTTAACTCTTTTAGTGCTACGATATTGAATACGTAGACTTCGTCTTTCTCACGGGAATAGACTACCCGGCAACGCGTGTTAGGCGCTGACTTCATCTCTGTCTCTTCTAAAAGCAAAGACAGGGGAAAATGGGAGAGGAAGAATTTTATATTCTATCTCCCAGCATTTGAAGAGGAAGAATTTTATATTCTATCTTCAATTGGAAAGGAAACTCGGGGTGGGATCTTCACCCCCAGAATCCGAAAGGTGAAACTAGGAGTGGGATCTCCACCCCCAGAATCCGGCAAGGTGAATCTAAGAGTGGGATCTCCACTCCGAGAATCGGAAGAGATTCAAGCAACACTAACTTTTATAGGTTTGGTTACTTGATTTGTGGACCTCTCGCTCATTGAAGGAATCGAGAGGGGATTTTGATTGTGGTAAATGATGAATTATCCACCCCCAGCTCTTCTTTGTAAAGCTGGGTGTATCATTGAATTAGAAGCACGATCGGGTTATCCTTAAGAATACCACGCACGGCATTCTTCTAGGAACTTCCCGTGGAAGGGAGGAAATAGTTTAGACTCATAAACCTATTGGAGTATCAGGGAGCAGTTTAACCTCTTATACCGGTCGGAGGATTGAGAAGCAGTTTATACTCGTATACTCTTCGGAGTCTCCGGAAGCAGTTTATACTCTTATACCGTTCGGAGTTTGGGGATACAGTTTATACTCTTGCACCCACTGGAGTTGTGCCGTTCTTGACTGGCTTACCCTAGCGTTATAACGCCGGCTTCCACCAAGGTCTGGATGCTATCCTTGAGTGTGAAGCACGCCTTGGTTGGGTGATGGATCCTTCTGTGGTATGCGCAGTACTTCGGATCCGCAATATCGTCAGCTTCCTCTTGATTCGCGATAGGTGGGAGCTTGATCTTGTTATTGTCAAGGAGGGATTTGAAGATGGCTGGAACATCTTCGTCCTTGAAGGAATACTCCTTTTGAGGCCTCTGATCCGGAGTCTTTTGTTGCCTCCGGGTTTGCTGTTGCGACGTTTGATTAGCAGCCGCTGCAGATGCTTCACCCCCATCACGAGAGGCGAAGTTCGAGTTTGGAGAATTAGCCATCGGTTGGCTTCTTTCGGCCTTCTTCCTTTTGAGGAATCGCTCAGCTTGCTCTCCTCGGGCCTTCAAATCCTTCCAAGTGTCGGACGGTTCTATTCCCATCACATCCAAGATGTTAATGGACAAGTTGTTATGACAAGTCTGCAGGATGAACTCCTCTGTGATGGGATCCTTGCAGTTCATCGCCTTGTTGCGGAAGCGTTTGATGAAGGTATCCACCGACTCTCCGTTCTTTTGTTTCTCATCAAAGAGTGTCCTGATGGATATCTCGTCGTCGTCATCAAAGAAATGAGTGAGGAATATGCTCTCCAAGTCCTCCCAACTGTTGATGCTTCCAAACTTAAGACGGCGGTACCAATCGAAGGCAGCTCCGCGAAGAGTGCCGACGAATGACCGAACCATCAAGGGTTCATTGCCAGAGATCATGCCCAAGTGAGACTTGAAGTAGATCAGATGTTGAGTGGGCGAGCCTTTCCCATCAAACGGCGTGAAGTTGATTAGGTTGAACTTCGCCGGATACGGGATCGAGTCCCACTCTTTTGGGTAAGGACAAGGAATTCCGGTCTTCTTTACCTCTCGAGCAGACATTAATGCGTTAATTTTGCTCTCGAGATCTTTCATCTTCTCATCCCCGCTTGTACTGGAGCTTGGACAAATTGAAGGTGGGATAACGGGGCCACCCCCTGTATTACCACCCCCAGCGTTTTGGTTAACCGGAGGGTCCTCGGCATTGAGAGGTTCATCCACATCCGAATCGCTACCTGCTTGGTTAGCATGGTTACGACGGCTGGATTCACCGAGCTGATCAGATAGAGCGCGAATTTGCTGGTCGTGCTCTTCCCTCATCCGTAACATGGCCGCTTCCATTTCGATTTTGAAGGCCTCTTTCTGCTTAGCCAGGGCCTCTTCAAGTATCTTGGTTACTTGTTCGGTGCTGATCATAAGCGATGAGCAAGGTTGCCCCGCGCTCGATGCTGTATCATCAGACGCTATGGCCGAGCAGGAGTCTGAATCAGTATCCGACGCCTCTTCTTCTAGAGAAAGCCCCTTCGGCACCCTTCGGTAGTCCTTCCGGCCAATGGCTCCCGACCGCAACCGCGTCATGCATCGGGATATCTCGGCAAGCTGGTCCCGGTTGAAGGGTTGCGTCGATCTTGCTCTACCGGTCATATTAGCCGTCACCCTTAGATATTCGTCTTCTTGGCGGACGAACTTCTTCTTGTGGGAACGCCTCGGTGTGGAAATTCTCTCGAACACCGAAACTCTCTTTGGGGTTTGGGCACAGCAGCATCTTGACAGCACCGCTTTGATGATATTGGCGCACAGGCAGTGAGACTCCATGTCCTGCACATATTTCTTCCGGGGCTTTTCCACACCCCCAGCTCTATAGTACAACTCATCAGTTTTACAACTGGAGCAACCTATAGAGTGTTGGTGTGTATTCCCCAGTATAACACTCTCATCATCAGATGAGTGTGTTACCCTTTTGGAGTGCAACACTTGGTTAGTTTTCTCACAAGTGGCCCGTTCAAGTTTACGCTTTTGTAAGCGTAGAAACTGAACGGGCTCTTGTGCTTCGCCCCACAATTCGATGCGGTCAGTGATAGGGGTTTTCCCTTTATCATCTTTCCTGGGGGGATTGATTCGACCCCCAGTCTGATTTGTAATTTGGGGACCTTCCAATGGTCCCAGTCTTTCCTTGATGGGTACTCTAACTCGATTCTCCGGTAAGGGACCGAGGCGACCCTTCAAAGGAACCCTGGGTTTTGAATGATCCCCTTTGTTACTTGGCTCCGTCAAAGGCACCGGATCTGATTTTGACAAACCTTGGGCAGCAACTCCATCCCCTTGTGTTTGAGGCGCTGGTTTTGGCTTTGGCAACCACACCCACCTGCTTGTAGACGGCTTTGTGTCCGCCTCTTCTTTCTGCATCTCCTCCACCTTCTTTAGGAGGAGTCGGGCATGTGCAAGCAAAGCACGGCGCTTCTTGATTCGCTCCTCGAGCGTGGAGCGGTTCCTCTTGACGCGGATCCACTCACTTGCTCCTGTTTTGGAGGGGAGGTTGGTGGTTTGCCGTTGTTGCTCCTGGCGGTACCTGGACTTTAGATCCCCGTTGTAGTGGATCCCGTCCGTTGATTCAGCGGCTTTGGCTTGTTGTAGAGCAAGGTGTTGACGCCGTCTTTGGCGGGCCCTTTTGGACAGAACCGGAGTTGCATCATCCGTCGCCTTTGAGGTTGATGGGAGAGCCGGGTTTGCAACACCGACCACGCTGAACGACACGGGGACGTTGCGTGATGCGGGTGTTGCAACGGTGACGGGATCTTGGATATTGGAGCTGGAGATCCCGCGAGCCCTTCGGGGAGATGGAGCCTTCCCGCGCCTATGTGGAGAGGCGGATCTGGAGGAGGAGGAAGAGAGGTACTCTTCATACTTCTGTTGGTCGAACTCGTACTCGACCTCTTCATTCACCCGGATCTTGAAGGCCGGTTGCGTCACTCCGATCTCGGCAGCGTGATCGGTGGCTCCCACTGTGGTCGCCAGCTTGTTTCCGGTAAAAGTTGCTGTTTTCATTACTTGTTCTCTTTTTCGAGATCTGTTACAACTTCAGGCGTTACAACAGAATTTAAATGAAAACAAAAGATTACAACTTAAACGAAAATAAACACGAGAGCCCGGTTTGGTACGGTCTCGCTTGCGTGGGTTGTTGGCCTGTGACGGGGACGTCGATGTCCGTGGACCGCCGACTCTTCAAGATCCTTGCCGATAAAATCCGGCAGAGTTTCGTCTATCCGCGTAGGATATAGAAACAGAACCTCGTCGATCCGCGCAAGATCTAGAGGTTATAAGCGTATATCTCGGCTAAAACGAGATAATAGCTCTTCTTAGTGTCACCGCAAAGGAGCAACACTAAGGATCAGAGAGGGGGGGTGAATGAACCTTGATGAAGAATTCCGACTCCTCACTCCGGCAGGGCTTCGCCGCTTCAGACTTTAGAATTTCAGATCTCGAGGATAATCCCAAGACCGGAAATTCTTCTCCAAGAGCTAAATCAGCACCAAAATCAAGAGCCCCTCACAAAGGAGGCCTAGGGGGCTATTTATAGCCAAAAGGAGAGGGGGGGGCTGATATGGACACCCCTAAGAGGAGAGACACCCCCCTAGGGGTGTCTTGGCCAAGCCGGGACACCCCCCATGGGGTGTCTCGAGCCAGCCGAGACAGCTTCGCGTGTCCCCGGTTAAGCCCGGGGCTGTGCCGTTGTCCCGCCGTTGACTCGCCGTTGACTTTTCGTCCGAACTCGGATTTGGGTGATTTCGGATGCGTTGGAATCGTGACGGCGAGCTCTGTAGGCCCCGATGGTTGGATTATCTGTGGGGTGGTCGAGGCGCAGCGGGCGTTGATCTGATTGCAGTGATAGCGGGGTTTTCGGTCAACCCGTATCCTCGTGATTCTGACATTCTGTCGGCTCACGTAATCCGTCGGTTCACTTCAGGCGCTCACCGACGTCATTTGAACTCTTGTGAACCTGGTAGTGACGTTCGATCGCCGCTCGTTGACACCGAGCTTTGTTCGGGGACCTATCGGCAATTTTTGATGCCTACAAGAATGAAGAACCACACGTCCTAAACCTTCTGCACAAATTTTAGCCCGATCCAACGGTGAACAAATCCTCTTTCGTGATTTTACGGTGACTGACTGGTGGGTATACGAGTTTGCTATCAGACCTCTCCCCAAAACCCTAATCTGACCTCGCTTTACTTAAACAAGTGAGATAAAAATGGGCTTACACATTTGGGCCTTTCTCCGCATAGGAAGGGAGCCCAAAACCCAACAAAAAGCTAGTTAACACACTATGAGTGAGCTTGTTTTGGGTAGAAACTCTTGGAAAGGCTTTGACACCATCATAAAATGGAAAAAAAAAGTTTCCAGGGATTTTTATTTCCTGTGTTTGTTTCACCAAATTTTTTAAGAAATGTTTTTTTAAAAGTCAAGAAAACACCACTTTTTATAAGGAAAATAATTCCTCCGAGGAAATGTGTTGACCTTCTTATTTTGATGATATTTAACAAACAATTTACCACTAATGTTGTGTGTCTAGCATTCGTGTTTTCCTATCTATTGTAGACAAACAACATTGTTGGAGGATGGATGGAATTGCGCTTCAACGATCATATCCAATGGAGGTTGGCGGAATGTCGGTGAAGCTTATACAATTCAAGTTAAAGATCAAGTTCAAGCTTCATCCAAGTGTAGCAAGTTGAGCTACATCGAAGATCGATCAAGATTGCTTGGGTAATTTAGTTTAGGAGTTTATATTATGTGTGTTAAGTACGTTAAGCTCAATATCTATACACACACATTTATTGGTTTCTTCGTATATATATATAGTTATATATATATACATAAGTTTTGGTTTCTATGCATATATATAGTTTTATATATATACATACATAGTCTTGAGTTTTCATGTTTATATGACCATATATGATTTCACCTTTAACAAGCTTATATTTATTGAAATCATACTTAGTGTTTTGAATATATTGCATAGAATATGCAATCTTATGAAAATATTGTATTTCTAGGATATAGACGTTATAACAACATGTTATATCTTTTATCAAGTCTATACAATCATTTCATAAGGTTTCAAAATGTTGTTTGAGTCAAAATATCAAACTATCAATTTCCAGGTTTTCATGTTTTTGAACATATTTGCAAAATGATGATATTTTTCATTTGGGAAGTCTTTTTTCGAAACCAGTCATTGTAGCATGTTTATTATCATGTCTACAATCATTCCCCAAAGTTTTACATTTTTTGGAATTTATTTGATATTTTTAAACAGGGTTTTAAAATCAGCAAAACAGTTTTCTGGAACGTCAGATTTCGGTCGACCGCACCGGTCGACCGATCCTGTATTCATGTGTTCATTGGGCGACAGAGAGTCTGTCGGTCGACCGGTCCGGTCGACCGAGAGCTCCCATCGGTCGACCGGTGCGGTCGACCGACGAAGTCTCTGTTTGTTTCGTTGTTTTCAGATCTGCTCGCGGTCGACCGGATTTTCCGTCGGTCGACCGAATTCTTTCCATCGGTCGACCGACGAGATTTCCGGTCGACCGACAAAAGAGCCGTTGGCTCCTAACGGCTATTTCTGAGCTGATCTGTCTGGGGCTTTTCTGTCTTTCACTTGGGGGTTTTTTTGCTGAGATTTCTAGTGGGTATATATACCCCATTGCTGATGTCTTTTCAAACTAACGAAGAGAGTTTTAAAAACAAGTTTAAGAAAGTTTTAATCAAGGGTTTAAGTTTGTTTAAAGTGTGTTTATGAGCTTTTAAGCATTTGAGTGTGTTTGAGTTTGTGAATTCAATTTCACAAGAGCAAGTGGAGATCATCCTTTGGTGTTTGAGCATTCACTCTTCTCCTACTCTCTTGTCATCTTTAGAGAAGTGTTTCTAAACTCATCTAGCAATTTATTATTTTGATTATAATTTTCATAAGCTAGATTTATATTGAGTTTAGTTTAATCGTTTTATTGATACTCTTTGTTCACACACAACCTATTGAGCTTAGTCTATTTACATTCATAGTATAATTTGGGGTTGTGGGTTTGTGACTAAGAGTTGTGCTTAATTGAGTTCTCACCTTGTTTTGAGAACAATCAAATTGATTTATATTGTGCTTAATTGTGAGGATTCACTTGTAATACACGTGTACACCGAGAGAAGTGTGTGGTGAGAGACGGGGTCGAATCCAAGAGGAGTGGCATCGGTTGACGTGCCTAGGGAGAGGTTGTAACCGAGCACTTGAGGAGGAGGACACGGGCTAGGACCAACACTTAGTGTGTGAGGTGTGATTACATAGTGATTGTATTGTGAGGTGTAAACGTTGTTCGGGTGAACGTAGAAAACCCGGTTGTGATAGTGGAGATCTCCTCGAGGTGAGGAGCGGGGACGTAGGTCGTGGGGACCGAACCTCGTAAACATATCGTTTTGTTTGTGATTGCATTGGCGTACTTTTACATTCGTACATTTGTTCATATTGCTTATCCTAGCTCATTTATCTTGTTGTATTTCATACTTGCTAGGATAACTTATTAATTAGTTTTAATTGGCATTTAATCGGATTAGATTAGCATAAGACCCTAATCACCCCCTCTCTAGGGTCTAACAAAATGAAGTGGGAACGACTGAAAATGTAGGTTTTTAATATTTAAATAATGGATGATAGGAGAAGTTGGTAAATATAATAGTGAAATAATAGAGAGATGTTTTCATCTCAATTGGTTTTTTATATTTTTGACTTTTGAACCAAACAAATGAATGAGATAAAAAATATTTCCTCTCAATGTTTCCAGGACGAAACGGGAGAAAAAGAAGAAGAAAGGTTTTCTAGAAACACATGGAAAGGGGGTAAAAATATGTTTTTTACTACAAGAAAGAGTTATTTGTTATTATTTTTTTGTAAATAAAGCAAACAACCCTAGAAGATAGAATTTTGTTTGTAGTCATGTATCGATGCATGAATAGTTGGCCAAGTTTACCCCTAACATACACAAAAGGTGACTAAAGGCCAATTTGATATTGTTGGAGCTTTGATAAATTGCTTTTATAAATAGCTTATAGAAGCAGCTTATATAAGCTACTAAAATTAGTTATTTGTAATCCTATATTAAAAGCTACTTCCAAAAAGTAGTTTAGGTGTTTGACAAAACTATGCTTAAATGTTAGGCTAAAAGACCGATTTGGTCATTGTGCTGGGGCCTCATTCTCAACTTGGTCCCTATGTTTTTTTTCTCAACTAAGTCCTCCAACCACACTTTAGTTACCAAGTTAGTCCTTTAACATCTGTTAGAATTTGAGTGTTGATTTTTTATTTATAACTATATTGCCCTCAATTACATGACAATTTAATGTCTTAGTATTTATTATTTAGGACTCCTCATTTGAACCATTTTAAAGCAATCTAAGCTTGCTGAAAAAAAATTAAATTCTCTCCAATCTATAATATTAAGAAAACTCTTGTTTTTATAATTTCTTATGATTTTAACTAATTAATAATTTTTTTACAATTGTTAGCGATGCGTAAAAATCATAAAACATTAAAATTTCATCAAATAACGCATGATGTGATGATAAATCACTAAGAGCATATCTGTAACCATCGTACTTTTGAATGATAATTTCACACCCAATGTAAGTACTACAACTTTTATCCATCTATCGTTGTGAATTGATGAAGAGTCTTACATAGTAGCAAATAAACCTTCACTGCAAATATTCCTATTACCAAAGAAAAACTGATTTCTGGATATAAATTTCTCATTTATACAAACATAAATTAGAAAAATACAAAAACTCCAAGCTATTTTTTATCATGATATCTCACTATAATATGCTAACCGATATTCTTAAGACTACGACCTGCGCTTAACAATGCTTAATTTTACTAAAATGTCTCCTTAGAACTTTAGAATGAAAGACTATATAATGAAAACAAATATGAAGAGGCGTAGGAGTACTAAAATTTTTTGTATTCTTGCATTTCTCTTTTTTTTTATAGCAACATCCATATGCAAATTTATGGCTAATGATATCAGTTTAGTATATTCAGAAATTTGCATCCTATAAAGTTTCTTTAGCAGAAGACATCAAAGACAAGTCTCGATTGGGCATAGTGAATGCTAAATTAAAGTTTTTTTTAATATAAATCTCAACATTTTGACGTAGAACACATGACAGACATGTTTATGTCAAAGTTGGACAATCACAAGCTCAAACGCGAGCCCAGTCGACGAAAATAACTTGCTACGAAGAAACAGTCAATAACTTTCAAACCGTACGACGGAATTGAAAGAATTATATATGAAAATCGATTATCTCGACGAGACTGAGCCAACCAAACATACCCAAAGGGTTCGGTTTGCTTCCTCCATTTCGTCAAATTTCTTACGGTTTGAGAGATATTTGTATTTTTATCCAATTTTTACTATTTTTAGTAATGTTTTAGGAGTCTGTATTAATTAGAAAACAAATCTGATTTGATCTCGGATTTGACCGGTGTACTTTCCTAGTCATAAGGAGTCTTTTTAGGATTTTAATATTTTAGGAATTCTTTTACTATTTTTGGTAAAGTTTGAGTCATTGTAGAAGTTTGAGTCCTTGTAAAAATCTTGTTTCTTTTTCTATTTTAGTAGAGTCTTGTAAGCCCTAGAGGCATAACTTTAATTAATAAAATTTTATTTTCTTCAATATTTATTTCGTGGATTCGAAGATTGTCCTTGGTGGATTCCGAGGCTACTACTTCCGCACTGCATCACATCTCCTATTTCTCGTATTAATAAAACTCACAAAATATGCATTTTTTGTTTATTTTAAGCAAAAGCTTAGATTGCTTTTTAAATGATTTAAAAAAGGAGTTCTAAATTGAAAATACAAAGGCCTAAAATTGTCATATACTTGAGGGTGATATAGTCATAACCAAAAACTTAACCCTCAAATTTCTAATGTATGTTAAAAAAGGACTAAGTTTATAACCGAAGTATGGTACGAGAGCTAAGTTGAGGAAAAAAAAAGTGCATGGATCAAGTTGAGAACACGGTCCAAGTACAGGGACTAAATTTGTCTTTTATTGTAAATATTATTGTCAAAAGATAGATATCATATATGGTAATACAAAATAAAAAATAGAAGCTACTTTTAAAAGTATCCTGATGTTGCTTCTAAAAACATCCTGCTAAAAGGGAAAGTAATTTTAAAAAATATATAAATTTTTAATCAAACACCATTATTAACCGCTTCTCAAAAGAATAAACAAAAGCCCCTAAAGAAACAATACCATGCTTGTCCTGATAGGTAGTAGGTAGCGTTGCTTTTACGCTTTCAATGGAAGACTATTGTGTACCCCGTGCAAAGCACGACCCTCTATTTTATTAAGCACTGCATTTTGAACGTCTCTCTCTAAGTTTTATTATATTTGATTTTTAATTATTGTATGCTTAAAATTAGAAATCATATCTACTATTCTATACTTAAAGGATGGTCTAAGGTTAAATATATTTGATTTAGAAATCATATCTACGCCTCTATACTTAAAAAATGAGCCAAGTTTTAATACATTCGATTTGTTTTTTTGTTTACAATACAGTAAATTACTATAACATGAAAAATAACTTTAAGTATAGATAAGCAAATTTGATTCACTATTTATACTATAGTAAAATACTATAGCATAAACAATAACTTCCAACTTGATTACTGTTTATACTATAGTAACATTTACTGTAATATAAACAACAATTCTTTGAATTATACTTTAGTATAGATGAGCAGATGTAGCTCTCAATGGCCCATAAAAGGCATTTCTGAGTATGGGCTCCCATGAGCGAGGGTGTTTGTTTAGTTGTAAGTGAGTTGAAAGTATGAAAGTGACTTTTTTTTGTAAGTGGGTTAACACATCCAAGTCAGCATATAAGTGACATACATTGTTTGTTTACAAAAACTAGTTATTGTTGAAAGTAGAAAAAGGAGGATGATGTGACAACATTATTTTAATTTAATTATATATTAAAAATCATGTTTTTATATAAATTATTTCTCATCTCTATTTATCATTTTGAAGCATATCCAGAACCAACATCATGTAGTCATAAACAGTAATTTAACAAAATAAATAGATCCTAAAACATATTACTTGCTGCAACCAAAGAAAATACTTATCTTCAATGAAAATACTTGCTGCAACCAAAGAACATCCAAGGTACAAAATGTAAATAACCCAATTACTTATATTCAATGAAAACAACAAAGCCATTGACATATTTCAAACCATAGCGGCAACCAAAGATAATGAGAATAATATTCAAAACAGAAACTACAATTTCATTCATAGAATAAATAAAGTTTCCAAACCAACTAATACTGCTTATCAAACTCCGAATAAATAGAAAAAAGTTCTAAATTGAAATAAATAGTGATCAACTCTAAAGTAATTCCACAAGCTAAACTACAGGTTACTTTCAAACAAACTAGTACTACTGTAAAAACATACTAACTCATTGTACTACTGTAGGAAACATACTAACTCATATTTTGCTAAAGCCCTTCATGTTTTTGATATAGTCGTCTACAATCTTCTTGTGTCTTGTAGGAGGCTTTGCAATGAATGGTAATGCTTTATGCTCACTATCTGCATAATGCTCAAAAACAGCATCCAAATCTTCCTCGTTGTGCCCTTCAATAGCCATGATGACCTTATTAAGTTTAAGCTTCCAATCTTCAGGCGTAGCATTTTCAATTGCTTTGGCAATGAAAGTAAGACCTTCCTTTAGTTCTTGGACATTATTTCTTGAATCATTTGATTTCTTCTCCTTTGGATGCTTAGCCTTCTCACAATTTTTTTGAGGAGTTGTACCATTATTGACATTCTTCTTTTCATTAGCACCATCAGCGACATCGCCATCATCAGTCATTGTTATTGGAAATCCACCGTTAATGTCCTTGTTACTGGATTCGTCATGATCTCCAAATGAATCATATATGTTCTTTCTAAATGATCCAGTGGCAAAATCCTCACCGCATACAATCTTCATCTCCTCATAAAATAGAATTGGACAATTGAGATATGCCCTTCTTGTTTCATGAGCCTGAAAGCAATATGACAAATAAATTTAGATATTATATTTATGAGAAAGTTTAATATTGAAAAGAAACTTAAAAACACTTTAATACAACATATTTATCAACCATATTAAAAGAAATACACCTGTATATAACATTACTCATGGCCTTTGTCAGTTACCTCAACTATAAGAACAGAAAACCAGACCATTACTAAATGAGCTACTTACATTCTAATGAGGGAGATGATTATGAAATGAAAAC
>BQKN01049526.1:0-10669 GCA_022839385.1 Asparagus kiusianus | reverse complement strand
ATGAATAAAAGTTTTCATTGACCAAAAAAAATTGTGCATAGACCTATGTAATATCAAATTAATTGTGTCATTCATTACCCCTTAGTTTTATGTTGACAGACCATCTGTAATTACTGCCATTATAGATTATTGACAGATAGACCTTTGCTACCATTGCTCTCTATTCCTCTCTTTTGTTATGGAATAACCTTGTATTTTAAGAAATTTTAATCGGGTTTAGATTGTAGATTGCATTTGATCAGAAAAAATATAAATTATAATTAAAATCATATTCTAACTAGAAGAGGATTAGAATTGACAATTTAAGTTAAAGAATGAGTCTCGACTGAATTCAAGAAAGGGGAATACTTTTTAAACACCCCTTGAGAGGTTCATGATAAATTAAGTTATATCAAGGGTTCATGATAAATTAAGTTATATGAAAACTAAAGAGATTTGCATATTGTAAGAGAGAACAAGAGAAAACTAAGAGGAGAAATATAGGGTTTGTGAGAGATCTTTTGGTGACATTGAGAGAGAGTTTCTTGTAGGATCCATCTAGATTACAAGAATAACTTATCTTGTAATCTATAGAATAAAGGAAGACTCACTCTCTCCCCGTGGACATGGGTGGTTGCCAAACCACGTAAATCCTGTATTTTTATCTATTGATCTATTTTTTATGGTATATTGTTATTATATTTAGTTCAAATAGGTTTTCTCAGTGTCTCCACATCGCTTGGTGATTGATTGGTTTACAAAGAAAAAGAAGATCTAATCATCTAATCAGGGCGCTCAGTGATGCTTCCGCAGGCTACACTTCTGCCTAGATCTTTGTTCGGTGTGCTACAATCGGTGTCAGGTTGCCTACACTTCCGCAGGCTACACTTCTGCCAACACCTCCCTCACGTGCTCCGTATTTGCTACAAACCTCCGAAAACATATCACCATCTAGGAAAGGAACATCTCGAGGATGACAATGGTGTTCAGTTTAGTTTTAAAAAGTATATCTGTCAATATCAAACTTAAAGAGTAATAAATGGGTATAATGTTATAATATTGGAAGGTCTTTGGGCAATTAACCCAAAACGATGGATAAATTACATAAAAACCCTTGAACTACAGGAGGTTTTGCGCAAAAAACAGAGAAAGCTCCTCTAACCTTTCAAAATTATACTAAACACCTCCTATACTTTTAAAAATCTCATAAACAAAATTATATTAAACACCTCCTATAGTTTTGAAAATCTCATAAACAATGTTAACAGATAGAATATTAAGTTTGAATATGACAAATCTATATTTTGTGATGGAAATTTTGAAGACATTCAAAAACCATTTTAATAAAATAGACTCTTTTTTTACGAAATCATTAAACAAAACTTCAATATCATACATTTCTTATATAAAATGCATGTACTTACAATGCTTTTGATGATAGCTCAATTGTCTAAATATTTCATAGAGAAACTTTTTATTTGCTTCGATTGTTTTCAAATAAGAACGTTTCTTTTCAAAAAATGAGATGAAAGAAAAAGTAGAAGTAATTTACTAGTTTAGAACCATGTCGTCATCTAAATGTAATAGAAGTACTCATAAGCAGAGCGTCAATTTTGGGCCGTCAAAAAAATTTTTTTTTGAAAAGGCAGGTAGGGTAACCTAACTAGACAAGTCCTTAATAACACTCTGTCTCAAAAGCAAAGGTACAAAACAGATCAAAAACAAGAGGACAAACAGTCAACCGACTTAACTAGAGAGTGAGCAACACCATTACCAGTGCGCCTTACATAAGAAACTTTAGAGCAGTCATAATAGTCAGATCAGCGCGAACTTCGTCTGCAATAGGAGCCAAGGAAGCAAAAGGAGAAGGAGAGTCCACCAAGGAGACAACCTTTAGAGAGTCAATTTTCACCACTGAAATCCCTCAGTTCATCCGTCGAACAAAGCGAATGTCTTCCAGGACAGCCAACAGCTCCGCATGATCCACATACATAGGACCCATGATCCCCATAGAGTAGCAACCAATCACATGTCTATGGTGATCCCAAATAATACCTCCCAAACCAATAATATCTTCTTTCAAAGGAACAACAACATCTGTGTTGAGCTTCAGCAAACCAGGAGTAGGGGGATATCAAGCAGAATGTCATTTGGAATGGGTGACAATGTCACGTACGGGAGAGACCTCTAACTCTATCTCCTTCCTCCTCAAAATAGAGAATCTGAGTCACCAAGACCGAGGCCTCTCTAACACCACCACCATGAGAGTGCATATTCCTTTCTCCCATATAAATCACATGATTGTGAAAGCCAAAGCCAGAGAGTCCCTAGGGCAAACAGAGGTGAGATGGAAAAGAAAATCACCACAAGACGTGCCTCAAAAACCATTAATCACTTCTCAAAGATCTAAGGACTCCTACACTAAATGAGCAAAGGAGCAGATGGTGAAGATATGAAGGGTGGTCTCAAAAGTAGCAGAGCAAAGGCGGCAACTAGGGGGCACAGAGATCCTTCTGCGAGATAAACCAGCTGAGGTGGGGAGAGCATCATAGAACAGACGCCAAAGAACACTCTAATCTTTGGTGGGATCTCTGCATGCTAGATCAAGGACCACCACTTCGCTATCCTAGAATCTAAGGTGGAAGCAGTACCAGGCATAGTGTGGCGAAGAAGTCGGTATCCACTCTTAACTGTGTAGCACCCCTTCTCCTCATAATGCCAAATGAGTCTGTCAGTGACAGGAGAAGGCGGCAGTGGGATAAATGAAATATCCTCCCGATCTACCTGCCAAAAGGAGGTAACAATCAGCTCATGATTCTAAGTACACGAAGAAGATATCAGCTCAGCCACCCTTCTAGAAGGGTCGATCGGAGAAGTGATTAGCCTGAAAGAAAATGACCTTGGGATTCATGGGTCAGCACTGATAGAGACACTCTGGCCATCACATATCCTTTATCTCAGACCTCAAGCTAGGTGCTCTCTCCCCCAGATAATGCTATGTCATAAATAAGAGCAGCCAGGGCCGACACCAGCTGTAAGGAAGACTGAGTCCCTGAAATACTTCCCCTTCAAAATCCTACTAGCCAGAGAAGAAGGGTCTTGAATGATTCTCCATGCCTACTTAGCCACCAATGCCTGATTAAACATCTGTAGATCTATAAAACCTAGATCACCCTCTGACTTTGCACGACACACCTTCTGCCACTTAACCCTGTGAATCTTTCTTTCACCAGAAGTTGATCCCCACCAAAATCTCATAATGATAGACTCAATATCCCTGCATAAAGAAATTAGAATGCGAAAGATACTCATCACATAACATGGGATCACCTGCAAAACAACTTTCATCATAACCTCTCGCCCCCTAGCTGAGAAAAGAGCCCTCCTCCAAGCTTGGACTCTTTTCCAAATTGAGTCTCTGATTGAAGCAAAAGTCTGACGACGACTTCTTCCAATCACCAAAGGGAGGCCTAAATACTAATCATGTGACTAGGCCCTATCAAGCCCTAAGATAGAGAAAATAGAGGTCCTAGTATCCTCATCTATACAGGGGCTAAAGGTGATGGCAGACTTCTGAAAGTTGACTTTCTGACCAGTTGCAGCCTTATATAGTAGCAGAGTACTCTGGACAGTCTGTACAGTGGCCTGGGAAGCCTGAATAAAAACCAAAGAGTCGTCTGCAAAGAAAAAGTGAGAAATCCTTGGTCCCGACCAGGAAAAAGATAAGCGTCTGATGCACCTATTTTCCTCCTGTCTGATGATCAGTGCCGAGAAAGCTTCCATACAGAGAAGAAACAAATATGAAGATAGTGGGCATCCTTATTGCGGACCACGAGTAGGAGTGACATGACCCATAATCTACCTATTGAGGTAGAAAGAGAGCGAGGAAGTAAAGATACAGTCCAAGATGAGATGCCTCCAATAATCTAGAAATCCCATGACCTGAAGGGTCTTGTTAATAAACCCTCATTCCACTCTATCATATGCCTTACTCATATCTAATTTTAGTGATATATGGCCAGATTGACCACATCTCCTTTTTTGTAATGTATGGAGAAGTTCAAAAGCAACAATGACATTGTCCTGACTTGATCTCCCTAGGATAAAGGTTCTATAAAAGTATCCGATCAATCCGCCAAGAACTCGCTTTAGCCTATTAGTAATGGTTTTCGTGACAATCTTGTAGACCATATTACATAGACCAATGGATCTAAAATCTACAACAGTCTCAGGTGAGTCCTTTTTTGGAAATGAGAACCACATTTGTTTTATTCTAAGACCTGATAGACGAGCCCCCATTTAGAATCTTTAAATATACAACCAAAATATCTGGGCTAATAATAGACCATTGGGACTAAAAAAAGGATGCATGGAAGCCATCTGGGTCGGGTGCCTTAGAAGGGCCCATACATCAAAGAGCACCCCATACCTCATCACCTGTAAAAAGCTCAAAAATGATCTGAAGGTCATCCACTGAAAGCTTAGAGGAGATAGCACACCCACCTCAGTCAAAACCTCCTCTGAAGGAGTAAAAGAAGAAAATAATTCTGAGAAATACTCCTCAATAAGCGTTGTAATTCCCATCTGATCCTCCACCCAAGTACCATTAGGATGACGTAGATGGCTAATGAAGTTCTTCCTCCTCCTAGTGGAATCTCTAATATGAAAGAATTTGGTGTTACGGTCCCCGTCTCGGAGCCAATCAACCCTAGTTCGCTGTCGCCAGAAGCTCTCTTCCCTATACTCAAGAACCTCCCTCTTCTTCTCAAGTCTTCGGATCTCAGCCATACGACCCCCCCACATCAGGAGAAGAGTAGAGAGACTGTAGCTATCACTGAATAACTGATAATATTTTCCTCCACCTACCAAAATGCTATTTGTTCCAACTATTGAGATTTGTAGCATAAGACCCTAGCTTCTGACAAACTGATTCATATAGACCCTATTGTGTGGAGATCCCAGGCCAAACTCTGCTAATAACATCACTCAAATCATCCTCTTTGAGCCAGAAGGCTTCAAAGAGGAGGGGACGATCATGCCTAACTGGAAGGGGATGAGGAGCAACAAAATATAATATAATAGGATGATGGTCAGAAACAGAGAAATCCAAGTGGTGTACCTCATCAGTGGGAAATATGTTACGCCAGCCAGAGTAAGCTACCATCCTATCCAAGCGCTCCTAGATATGAGATGTACCAGTTTGACGATTATTCCAAGTAGAGGTGTGCCCACAATACCCCGGATCAAGTAGCTCACAATGCAGCAGAACATTTTGGAAATCTAGCATTCTCGAAACATGCACCTGTCTACCACCCAGCTTCTCCCCTGGGCTCGTGATGGAATTAAAGTCACCTCCACATAACAATGGCTCTGAGGAAAGACCCCTCAACCATCTCAACAGATCCTAGGACTGGTACCGTAAGTGTTTTTGAGAATGGCCATAAAAATCGGTGAATCGCCAGTTCCTTCCCGCTAAGTCAACAACTGATGCGTCAACATGCCCCAGAAATAAAGAATAAATAGTCACATCCATTTCATCGCCCTATAGTAACATGAGTCCATCACTTCTGCCTCTACTATCCACCACAAAATAATTCTAGAAACTCAACTGAGATCTTATTATCTGCGCCCACCTACCAGAAAGTCTAGTCTCCGAAAGAGAGACTAGACTTGGGGAATGAGTCCACATTAGTCTGTAGAAAACAGTCAACGTTTTAAGGTTTCCTAGTCCCTGAACATTCCAACAAAAGCAACTCATGGCTCCTGACACCCCCGGCCACCAGGGTGCACCTCAACAAGAGTAGAATTTGGACTGAAAATCACTAATTGTGCCCTCTTCTCATGTATATCCGGATGATCCTTCAGAGAATCTTTCATGCGTTTGCCTCCTTTCTCTTTCTATTTGGAGCCCTGCTGCCCAGACCCTATAGCAAGCCTCTTCCAGGTCGATATAGCCCACTTTTCGAAGGTGGATGTAAAAACTGTAATGTCATGCAAATCAAAGCCAATACCGGTATCCATGGGAAAGGGTACAGGAGGGGTTTCATACCTCACCATGACCGGAATGATCTCTAGTGGAGCACTACCACGTGAATCATCATCCTGAGTATCATCTCAGACCACCCGAGATGATTGTTGTTTCTGCCCCTCACGATCTGCTTCAGTTGCTCCAGAAGACTGAGTCTTAAAGACCTTGAAAGATGGAGGGGGTTCTCTGAGCCAAGAACCATATCTGCTTTTAGATGTGATAAAAATACCATCGACTTGTATACTTTGTTTGTCACACTCAGCAGTTTTGTGGCCAATATTGCCACATGAAAAGCAAAAGTCAGGAAGTCTCTCATAGGTGAGGAAGAGCTTCTCTATCTCCCTGGTCTCTTCAAAGCAAACACATATGCCTCTTTTCAGAGGCTTAGTAATATCCATGAGAATTCTTAGCCGCATATTGTTATCCCGCAAATCAATCCCTTTAAGTTCTCCTATAAGCGAGCCATAGTCTCTGGCGCACCTCTTGTTCATCGCAGCCAGTGGTACATTCTTGACGTTTACCCAAAATAAAGTTGAAGAGAAATCCAGAGAAGTTGGGGCACCGACCCCGTGAGGAACAATCAAATTGTGCAAGCTCATTTCAAAGCATCATGGCCCACCATTAAGCACTTTCTCCCTATCTGCATCGGAATCGAATCTGAAAAGGAAATATTCCTTCCACTGTAATGTTCCACTTGGAAGGGGGCATCTACAATCCATACCTTCCTAAGGACACACTCAAGACCATCTCTATTAGCAATCTTCCTACCAAAAACCTACCCCAAGAGACAGTTGTTAAAGAAAGACGAATATGTTTGGTCCTTAGTTGACAGAAAAACAGGGCCATCTTCATCGTCTAAGCTGCATTTGGCACAAAGCTCGGCCAGCCCCTCATCATCAAATCTTATCATGTTTCAAATTGATTTGGAGCCGAGAGGCTGTTTGAAATGGTGATGCCATTAATATGAGACCGATAGACTGTCTTAAAACAGCGATGCCGTTAATTTGAGTCTGAGAGACGGCTTAAACGGTGATGCCGTTAATTAGAGACCGAAAGGTGGGCCTGAAACGGTGATGTCGTTAATTGAATATGAAACGGTGATGCCGTTAATTAAATATAAAATGACGATGCTGTTAATTAAATATAAAATGACGATACCATTAATTAATTATAAAACGGCGATGTCGTTTGTGCAAGCCGAGAGACAGCTACCTCGGAGGCCGAGATGTGGCAAACCTTGAAGACTGCCATGAGGGTTGGGGATTGTTTGGTGGAAAATTTATGAAATAAAAATAAAAGAATTGTGTTTACTTTTATTCTCTCTATCTGCTTAGAAAAAGGATGTTTATAACTCTCTCAATCTCGATTACAATTCGAATTTCCTGATTACAAAAGAGAAGAGAATCGATAGAAATCCTCCCCTTTGTTTAAGTCTGGGTTCTTCACGGTGGTGATGGAGTGCCTCCATTGAATGCTCGCATCGAGTTTGCTCTCCGTTGACGATCCGACATTTTTCTTCACTGGAACGATATCTTCTCCTCACGGTTTGATACTATGGAGAACTTGCAAAGCAAGTTTTAGAACTCTGAATGAGTTGATAACTCTGAACGAGTTTAAAACTCTATGAAAGAGTTAATTTAACCAAAATTGGTTTGTAAGCCAAGGATAAAGAAAGCTCATGTTTCTGATCTCCAAAGCTCCAGCAATTCCCCCCAAAAAGCCAGCCAAATTTCTCTTCTTCACTGCCAAGTCGAAGGCCAAAAGAAAGCTCAATCCCCCCGAGCCCGAACTCCATTGAGTTTCCCGCTATTTATAAGGGACTAAGGGGTGTAACTGCCCCCTTAATTCAATCCTAAGTGAGGCTGAATGGGGTGTAACTGCCCCCTTAAACAGCTCCCCAAATCATGGGGAAAACGGTTTTGAAATCGTTCAGTTCATGCTTTGAATGAGTCAAACGCTAAAAAATAGCGTTCAGGACGCGAACTCTGCGTTTTAGACTTAAAACATAGAGTTTGGCCTATTTTGGTGGCTGAACGCATAGGTCGCACTGTGTTGTAAATCTGAAACGCAGAGTTCGGACGCAGAGATAAACTCCGTATTTTGAGTCTGCAAACTCTATGTTTTAACTGGAGCGTTGGGGATGAACTCTGCATTTTGACTCTGAAACGTGGGCATAACCTCTGCGTTTTGATGTGGTAACACAGGGATAACCTCTACGTTTTAATGTTGTAACGCAGGGATGACCTCTGTGTTTTAATGGTGAAACGCAGGGATAACCTCTGCATTTTGATGTGAAGAGACCGTCAATTTATGGTCTCTTTTGCTAGAGCATTGCAAAGACCATCATCTTATAATCTTCATCTTGGCTCCTTAAAAATATGAGAATCGTCAGATTGTAACTCATGATGTTAATTGTGAAGGCTGTTAAACTAGAGCTTTCATCGGTTGTTGTAAAGATCGTTAAATTATAACATTCATCGATCTACGTGAAAGTCTTTAAATTATAGCTTTCTGGAAGTCGTCAGATTATAACTTCCACCATCGGTGTTTGATGGGGGCCAGCTATCTACAGTGATTTTTAGACAACATACAAAACCTCCTCCAAAGTTTTCGAAAGTTCGCGGTTGATTGGGATGAATTTTCAAAATACTTTGGATATCAATAATGATCTTGGAGCTGTTGATTCCTTGTCGTAAAGGAGTTGTTCTTTGCACCCGCTTCAAAGGCATCTTAATTGAAGGGATTTGCCATGCAGGACCTGTGTGAAGGTATGCGTCATAATCCTACTTCTGGAATGCAGGGGTGGACCCCTGCGTTTTGAACTTGAGGCGTGGGTCTCACCCTTTCGTTTTAAATTTGGAACCCGGGTGTGACCTCGGCGTTGTGTTTTTTTGCAATGTGGGTCTGACCTCGGCGTTTTGACTTGAGACACGGAGGTAACTTTCATGCATTTTTGACTAAGTCTTTGAGACTTATCTTTAGCTCATATGTTTTAAGTCTCGGCTCACATCCATTAAGCTGATGGGCCTACAAACATGCATAGGATTTTTAGCAAACCCTCAGCCATCAACGGATTTGATAAGCATTTACCGACTACCGTTTGAGTCAGGCTAGCATGTGGATTGTCTAAGTCCGTTCCACATATAACGTTGTGCTAAGAGAATGAACCCTCTTAGACTTGATGCTATAATTTTGAATATATAGACTTTGCCAATTTCACGAAAAAAACTAACCGGTAATGCGTGTTAGGCATAGACTTATCTCTAATTAGGGATCGAGATAAAGTCCCCCATGCATGTGAGGCATGGATTTTGATATCTTTTTCATAACAAAAGACTAACCGGCAACGCATATTAGGCGTAGGCTTATCCCTACTTAGGATTTAGGATAAAGTTCCCCGTGCGTGTAAGATACGGATTTTAGCGTTATTAATAATGACCTGCCATGATATTGAATACGTAAGCTTTGTTATTATTACGGGAATAGGCTACCCGGTAATGCGTATTAGGCGTTGACTTATCCCTACTTAGGATTCGGGATAAAATTCCCCATACATGCGAAATATGGATTCAGAGATTATTAATTTAATGCTAATCACTAGCTACGATATTAAATACATAGACTTAGTCGCTGTTTCTTCCTGTGTTACTTGAAACACTGAAAGAAAGTTGGAAGCGTCAGAGGTGTAGTATTAACTTGGCATGAATTTTTACTTAGAGTAAAATTTAAAAAGAGAAAAATGCTTCCAGCCCCCAAAAGCCAAATAAACGAGCTTCCCACCACCAAGACTTGGTCAATGTGCGTTTTACCCCTAAAAATAAAAAAGCTGTTCTCTGAGCCCTCAAAACACAAAACCCAATACATTAAAACACGTGAATACCATAATACCCTTCCCTCTCTCTTTCTTTTTTTATTAAAATATGATGAGGGTTATTTTGTTATTTTTGTTGTTCTCTCTCTCTCTCTTTATCATGATGTAACAAGAGGATAGTTGAAATGATTGAAGATGATTATTTTATTATTTTTGTTTTTTATTATTTTTGTTATTTGTATTGGGAGGTTGTTAAAGTTACGGGTTAATTGTTAAGGTTACGAGTTAATTGTTAATGTTATGGGTCAATTGTTAAGGTTATGAATCCTCTCTCTCTTTCTTTTTTTATTAAAATATGATGAGGATTATTTTATTATTTTTGTTTTCTCTCTCTTTATCATGATGTACCAAGAGGATAGTTGAAACGATTGATGATGATTATTTTATTATTTTTATTTTTTATTATTTTAGTTGTTTGTATTAGGAGATTGTTAAAGTTATGGGTTAATTGTTAAGGTTACGAGTTAATTGTTAATGTTACGGGTCAATTGTTAAGGTTGTGAATTATCTCTCTCTCTCTCCCTCTCTCTCTCTCTCTCTCTTTCTCTCTCTCTATCATGATGTTTCTTTGATGATATTGAAATGATTAAAGAGGATTATTATTTTATTATTTTTATTTTTTATTCTTTTTTTATTTTTAGAATATTCGTTGTTAAGGATAATGGTTGGTTGTAAAGGTTATGCATTGATTGTTAAGGTTACGGGTTGGTTGTTAAGGTTAAGGGTTTGTTGTTAAGGTTATGGGTTTGTTGTGTAGGTTATGGATTTGTTGTTAAGGTTACGGGTTTAAT
>BQKN01049520.1:0-11879 GCA_022839385.1 Asparagus kiusianus | reverse complement strand
GAAACGTTGGTTCGATTCCACGTGCGTACGTGTTCCATTGTTCGTGTGCCTTGTCGCCTCGACCTTTCGTTGATTTGTTCAGGTCTTGATTCGATTCCCCGAATCTTCATTTGGCAGTAACTCCGCTTCGGTGTTTGAGTTCAAGTCCGTTTTGTTGTTGGACGACTCGTTAACTTTCCGAACCGTTGGTTTGATCCCGCACGCGAACGTATTCCGTTGCTTGCGTGCCTCGTCGCCTCGTCGCTCGAATGTCCGTTGTTTTGTCGAATCATCGTGCTGAGCTAAGCTAAGGGACCTATAGGCAATTTTATACGCCTACAGGTATTATCTCCGGCAATGAGCCTCTGATGGTGCGGTCGTTCGTTGGCACTCTTCGTGGAGCCGCCTTCGATTGGTACCGCCGCCTCAAGCCAAGAAGCGTGAATAGCTGGGATGACATGGAGATAAAATTCCTCGTTAACTTCTTCGACGACGACACCGAGATATCCATCGGAACATTGCTCAACGAGAAACAAAAGGACGGGGAACCGGTCGAAACCTTCGTCAAGAGGTTCCGGAACAAAGCGTTGAATTGCCGGGACCCAATCACTGAGGAGTTCATTCTTCAGACTTGCCACAACAACCTCGCACTGGACGTGTTGGAAGCAATGGGAACAGCACCGTCCAACACTTGGAAAGACTTGAAGGTGCACGGTGAACAAGCTGAACGCTTCCTCCGAAGGAAGAAGGCCGAGAGGAGTCAACCGATGACGAATCCTCCGAACTCGAACTTCGCCTCCCGTGGTAAGGGCAAGGCACCTGTAGCGGCTGTTGATGCTAATCAAATGTCACAACAGCAGCCCCGGAGACAGCAGAAGACTTCGGGTCAGAAGCTCCAAAAAGAGTACTCCTTCAAGGACGAAGATGTTCCAGCCATCTTTGAATCCCTCCTTGAAAATAACAAGATCAAGCTGCCACCTATCATCAATCAGGAGGAAGCTGAGAATACTGCGGATCCGAAATACTGCGCATACCACAGGAGGATCCTTCACCCAACCAAGGCGTGCTTTACGCTCAAGAATAGCATCCAAACCTTGGTTGAAGCCAGTGTCATAACGCTAGAGTGAGCCAGTTGAAAACGGCAGAACTCCGACCGGTATAAGAGTATAAACTGCTTCCTGAGACTCCGAAGAGTATATGAGTATAAACTGCTTCTCAATCCTCCGACCGGTATAAGAGGTTAAACTACTCCCTGATACTCCAATAGGTATATGAGTCTAAACTATTTCCTTTCTTCCACGGGAAGTTCCTGGAGAGTACCATGCGTGGTATTCTTAAGGATAACCCGATCGTACAGCTGATACAATGATACACCCAGTTTTTCTAAGAAAGCTGGGGGTGGGTAATTCATGTAACGGGAAGTTCCCGGAAGAATGTTAAAAGTAATATTCTTAGGGATAACCCGATCATTATGAATAAAGTGATAAACACTAAACTCTTAATTTCCGAACACTCTTTTGCTGAGATGAGATGAGATCACTTCATTGGATCAATCTTCCCTCACAAAACTCTCATTGGTGTTTGACAACTCATAGTCTCCACCACAGAATCCCCCACCGATCAAACCAATTGACGGTGGGGCCACCAAAATTCTTTCCTGTTTAATCCACTCAAGCTTCCGCTATATTCGTGCACTCAACACTTTCATGGTTAGAGTCCGGATATAATGCTTAGAATTCTAACGAATTGTCAAAACCCCTTTTTGTTAAGTCTTTATCACTTAACATCAGGAACCCCTTTGAGTGATTTGTACGAATCAACATTCCTACAGTGATTTGCACTCTCACTCTCACTTTTTTTTACTTGGTCAAACCTTCCTACAGTTAGGGCCAAAACCAAAATCCCCTCTCGATTCCTTCAATGAACGAGAGGCCCACAAATCGAGCGATCAAACCTTCTTACAATTAGGATCGTTTTAAACCCCCCACTTGGTCAAACCTTCCTACAGTTAGGGCCAAAACCAAAATCCCCTCTCGATTCCTTCAATGAACGAGAGGCCCACAAATCGAGCGATCAAACCTTCTTACAGTTAGGATCGTTTTAAACCCCCCACTTGGTCAAACCTTTCTACAGTTAGGACCACAACCAAAATCCCCTCTCGATTCCTCCAATGAACGAGAGGTCCACTTTCAAATCGAGTGATCAAACCTTCCTACAGTTAGGGTCATCTCAAACTCTCGCTTGGTCAAACCTTCCTACAGTTAGGACCAAAACTACAGTTCACTCTCAATAAACGAGAAATTCATCTTTAGTTCGGTAATCAAACCTTCCGACAGTTAGGGTTATCCGAATCTTTTCGATTCTCGGAGTGGAGATCCCACTCTTAGTTTCACCTTTCCGGATTCTGGGGGTGGAGATCCCACCACGAGTCCCCTTTCCAACTGGGAATAGAATATAAAATTCTTCCTTCCCCACACCATCCTTTTTCAAGAATTTTGGATTCATCATAGGTATTTTATCCCGAAACCTAAGCAGGGATAAGTCTGCGCCTAACACGCGCTGCCGGTTTAGTCTTTTCCGTAGAAAAAGACACCAGAGTTCAATTCTGGGGTATTTTATCCTGAAACCTAAGCAAGGATAAGTCCGTGCCTAACACGCGCCGCTGGTTAGTTCTTAACCGTTGAAAAGAACACTCGTCCACATATTCAACATTGTGGCAGGTTGTTATTAATAACACCAAAATCCATGCCTCACACGCATGGGGAATTTTATCCTGAATCCTAAGAAAGGATATGTCGACACCTAACACGTGTCGCCGGTTTAGTCTTTCACCGAGTGAAAAAGACACCAGAGTGTAATTCTGGGGACTTTTATCCCGAATCCTAAGCAGGGATGAGTCAACGCCTAATACGCGTTGCCGGGTAGCCTATTCCCGTAACAATGGCGAAGTCTACGTATTCGAAGTCGTAGCACAAAGTCTAAGGAAGTTCATTCCATTAGCACAACGTTACATGCGGAACGGGTTTAAACAATCCGCATGTAAGCCCGATTCAAACGGTAATCGGTAAGAGCACGTCAAATCCGTTGAAGGCTGAGGATTTGCCAAAAATCCTAAGTCAACGTCTCATACACGTTGCTGTTTAGTCTTTTCACAGGAGAAAGACGAAGTCTACGTATTCAATATCGTAGCACTAAAAGGGTTAACTCTTTTAGCTTAACGTCACATGCGGAACGGACTTAAACAATCCGCATGCTAGCCCGACTCAAACGGTAGTCGGTAAAGGCTCATCAAACCCATTGATGGCTGAGAATTTGCCAAAAATTCTATAAGTACGAGTCATTGACGCATCAATTCTATGGATTGGTCTCGTGACTCGAGTATCCGCCCTGCTCCAATACCTTAAGAGCTTAAACTGTGTATACTCCAGAAGACGTATGAGTATAAACTGTGTCGGACGTCGAACAATACATCGCAATAAAGCCTGAACGCCGGACAACACGTTGTAGATAAAGATTCAACGCCGTCAATCGATGATCAGTTCTATGTTGAATCAACCAACTCGAGCTAAAAAGTCAAGAAATCAAGAATCGGTTTCAAGTTCAAAGTTCCAACAGACGGTCAGACAATAAATGCAGCACCAAAAAACTTACAGAAGTTCGACAAAGTACTGAATAACCATGAGGACTGAAGGAATCAGGAACAGAAACCACTCTATCCCGTCGTTACTAATTGAATGATGGGACAATCACATCCAAAGTATTCCAGACTCTTCTATAAAAGAACGAGGCTGAAATACTTTGGAGGGGGTATCTATAGGCGTATAAAACTGCCTATAGGTCCCTTAACACAGCTCGACGACGCCGATTCGACCAATGGACCATCGGGCGACATATCCAAGCACGACCGTTAGCCTACAAACACCGAAGCCAAATGATACGCGACGAAGCGAACTAACGAGGCTACGAAGCTAACGAACCGCACGTGAACAACGGAATGCATCCATTCGCATGCGGAATCAAGTCAACGGTTCGGGGAGTCAACGAGTCATCCAATCAAAAGAGGATTCGAACTCAAACACCAAGGCGGATTTACTGCCAAATCAGGAACCCGACTTACTGCCAAATCTGGAATCAAGTCAACGAGTCGTTTCCAGATCAATCAACCACACAACCGAATCACGGACATAACAAAGAACCGGAAACAACAGGAAACAACGGAATCCAAACACCCGGGGGGACTCGGCCGAAACCGAGCCACCCCAAGGTGGCTCGGCCCAAGCCGAGCCACCCCAGGGTAGCTCGGTGGCCGAGCCACCTTGGGGTGGCTCGGCATGAGCCGAGCCACCCCAAGGTGGCCGGTTCTTTCCCCTCCCCCCCCCCTCTTGTGCACACGGGCACAGTGAAGAGAGGCTATAAATAGAGGAGGGGGTGTTTCATTTTCAAAGGTTGGATTTTGGAGGAGGCGAAGCCCTGCTGGATTGAAGACTCAGAACATAAAAAGATTCGAACTTTAGGACTTCGGGGACTCCCTCATTCAGATCTGGTGCTCGGCGATCGTCAACGCCAAATAAGGCAGGTGTTCGAGAGGACCGGATCTCAGATCTACGCGTACATACTCCGGATCAAAGCTTGGTTCTTTGATCCCGAGATTCGAGCGATTGTTTCCTTGGTGAAACAATCCCTCCGGCTATTATCTCCCTTGGTGGAATAATACCCGTTATACTGCGTAGATCCGATCGGATCTAGATCTCGTGGTGGTCCACGGCAAACAACCCCGGCGCAGGCAAACAACCCACAAAGCGAGTGACCGCAAAACAGGAGCTCGCGATTTGTTCGACAAACAAGGAAACAAAGTTGTAATTTTCATTTCTTTTTATTTGATTTTCGTTGTAACCGGATCTTATAAAAAGACCGGATCTTTGTAATCGATAAACTGTTACAAGAGTGTACAATGGAATCAATGATGAAAGCTACAATTTTTCCCACGAACAAACTCCATCAAGCTACGGCTCTCCGTGCACCTGGCTCGTTTCTAAAAGTGGGGAAACAACGAGCGTCAAGAGCTAGCGAGTAACATCTCAACCAACCCTAGGGGAAGGGCTAGAAGGATATGAAAATAGCTGATAATACATGTAGATAGTCAAACATGAACTCTAAAATAAAATGAAAGTTTGATATTTAAGAATGTACAACATGTGCATGGGTAACTCCAATGGCATAAGCTTATATTGTAAATAGCTAAATGTCAAATCCAAACTACAACGTGGAGTAATAACTCCATCTCTAACCATACCATCAATGATCTGTCATATGTTAAAATATGTCAACCTGTAATACCTAAAGTCCAACACGAGGACCGTAGTAAATTATAGTCTAACACAAGGACTTCAGTAGCTTATAGTCCAACACAAGGACTTTCATAGTTTATAGTCCGACACAATGACTTCAGTAGCGTATAGTCCAACACGAGGACTTTCGTAGTTTATAGTCCGACACAAGGACTTCATTAGCTTATAGTCCAACACGAGGACTTTAACATGTGAATGATGTCAAAACCAACATAAATACCGTTCACCCTCATACCCCAGTGAATAAATCTAAGACTCATGTCTGTAGTCAACTCATGTACACCAATCTCAGCGTATAACAAACCCAAATAACCTAGGTGTCTCGCCAACCACACAATCCGCACGCGAACGATGTACACATGCACAAACAGGTCTAACAGTCAACCGCCAAATATCTACGGTTGACCTCGCAGTGAGCAAAAAAATTTTTGTTCATCTACGCGCCTAGCGGAAGACCGCCGTATATATACGGTCGACCACACAAGAGACAGAAGCTTCCTGCTTCTGCTGCGCGCCCGGCGGTCGACCGTCACGGTCGACCGCGCAATTACAGAAAACCTTCTGCAGGTTTTTTGCTCCAAGGGTTTTGATTCAAAAGTCTATAAACGACAATATTAAGCACCATCAATAATATATACATGATTTAGCATTACTAGAATATGCAAAAATACAATCTAATCACCATTGACAACAAAGAAAACTTTTTAAACACATGAATACATGTCGACACTTTGGAAAACAATTATTTTTCTTTCAAAACTCTTGTTAGAAATATTTTTAGATCTAGATCTACATTAATAAATTTGTGGGTGGTCTTATTAACTGAAAACTTGTTCTCTTTACAATATACAACATATAGATCTATTCTTATACATAAACTAGCATGTTAGGCTCACAAATCACAAGAAAACATTGTTAAAAACGTTTAGAAAACTAGGTGTAGGATTGGGCTAGATGAAACTCGCCTAAGGGGTGAAGAACTACTATAAAGAACGCCGTAAGAAGGTTCTCCTCTGCTGAACGCCGTTGGATCTCGCTTAAACTCCAAAAACCCACCAAAAATCACCCAAAATAAGAGCTAGGGTTTACAAGAGGAGGGAAGAAGGCTGCTAGGGTTTACTGTGATGAAGTGGAGGCTCTCACGAATATTTTAATATATATATATATATGGGCCTACAAACCCGACCCAAAATCCAAACAAAATCGAACTGGGAAAACTGGCAAAACTACGTCCGATCAACCGTCACGGTCGACCGCACATGAAATTTCCTGTTGGTGCATGTTGTTTGTGTGTTGGCCTTCCACTCGATTTCTCTCATATAAAATGCACTTGTTTGATCCCTAAACACTCGATATCACATTCATCTATGATATAAACATATATTTCAAAATAAAAAATCTTTCACTTTATTTTATGGGGTTTTACATTCTTCCCCCCTTAAAAGAATTTCGTCCTCGAAACTCTAAAATCATATCTCAAAAATTAATAATACAAGAAAAGCACGTCGAGATTAATTAAATTCCCACATACACATCTCATAGTATAAATTTCTAGATATGAACATAGTGATATCTAAAGTTAACAATCTAGAATGCGAATATTTTGCACCTTAATCCCTAACTAAATAGAATTAGTACGTCGGGTGAAAAATCCAAATAAGGAACTCCCCGTATATATACCACGTATTCCAAATGATTAAGGATTAAGTGACAATATCCTCATTCTAGTGTTAAAGATAAATATGACTATCCAAAATTATTATAAACCATAGGAAAACATAATCCAAACTATTTACCTGCCCAAACAGGTGTGGGTAGTCGCGACGCATATCCTCCTCGCGCTCCCAAGAAATCTCCTCAGCTCCTCTTCGGTTCTTTTGAACTTTCAACAAATGAATCACCTTGTTTCTAAGTTTCTTGTCTTCTTTAGAAAGTATACAAACTGAGATCTCAATCATAGTCAAATCGTCCTGAAGTTCAACCTCCGGAGCATCCAATACTCATTGTCTCTCCTTATCATGCAAGAGCTTCTTGAGCATAGAAACATGAAATATGTCGTGCACACTAGACATTGATGTTGGAAGATTTAGTCTATAAGAAACAACTCCAATACACTCAATAATATGAAAAGGGCCAATATATCTCGGGGCAAGCTTTTCACATCTACCAAATCGCTGTAAACCCTTCATCGGCGATACCTTTAGCATGACATAATCTCCTACCTAAAACTCTAAAGGTCATCATCTATGATCTGCGAAGCTCTTCTGCCGACTCTAAGCAGCTAGAATACGCTCCCTAATCAATGCTACCTTTTCAGTAGTCTATCTCACCAGCTCTATATAGGGGATCTACAGGGCCTCCGTACAGTGCCTCATACGAAGCCATACCAATCGTCACTTGATAACTATTGTTATAAGCAAACTATATCAAGGAAATATGATCCTCCCAGTTGCCTTGAAAATCAATGGTACAAGCCCGCAACATGTCCTCCAACACCTAATTCACTCTCTTTGTATGACCGTCTGTCTGAGGGTGGAATACATTGTTGTGCAATAATCTTCAGCTGAATGAATCCTGGAAACTCCTCCAAAAGTGCGAGGTGAAAACTGATCTTCGATCGGATACAATCGTATCTAGAACTCTGTGAAGTTGAACTATCTCTTGAATAAATATCCTCACATAGGTCTCAGTGGTATAAGTGGTCCTCAATGGAATAAAATATGCCAACTTCGTCAACCGATCCACTATTACCCAAACTGAGTCGTTCCCCTTCTTTGACTTCAGCAAGCCTATAATAAAATCCATAGAAATGTCCACCCACTTCTACTCTTGAATGGGTGAGGCTGAAGTGTCCCTACTTATCTCTGATACTCTGCCTTCACTTGCTGACAGATGAAACACTTAGCCATATAATCTACAATGTCTCTACGCATACCACTCCACCAAAAGTGACCCCGAAAGTCCTTGTACATCTTGGTGGTTGCTGGATGCACTGTATATCGGGTACGATGTGCTTCATCAAACAATGCCCTCTTTAGTTCCACGCTGGCTAGCATAACTAATCGACCCTTCATTCGAAGACCTCCATCTACTCCAATAGTCCAATCATCCTTGGGCTCTTTGGAAATCTCCTCCTTCCGGATTTAAATCCTAGAGACCTCTAACTGAGCTCTAACTACTCTGTCTCTCTAAGATGGCTGCACTAATATAGCTCCCAAGTATGTACTGGTCTAGCCAATCTCTAGCCTGAAATCGAACTGGCTAAGGGTGAGAAGATCTCGATACAACGAGCACCTCAAAGCCGCAAATCTTATGTTGACGCTTCCTACTCAAAGCATCTGCTACGACGTTCACCTTTCCCGGGTGATACTGAATCGCGAACTCATAGTCCTTGATGAACTCAATCCATCATCGCTGCCTCTGATTAAGTTCCTTCTGATAGAAAAGGTACTTCAAACTCTGATGGTCTGTAAAAAGCTTGAACCGAACCCCATATAAGTAGTGTATCCACGCCTTCAGTGTGAATACTACCGCTGCTAACTCCAAATCATGAGTGGGGTAATTCTGCTCATGCACCCTCAACTGTCGTGAGATGTATGATACTACCCTCTGAGTCTGCATCAAAACACCCCCTAAACCTGCTAACAGCGCATCCGTGTATACAACAAATGTACTGTCACTGCTCGGAATAGTAAGAACTAACGCCGTAGTCAACTTAGCCTTGAAGGTATCAAAAGTCTTCTGGCACTCCATGCTCCAAGTGAACTGTACACCCTTCTTCGTAAGGCTTGTAAGTGACATCGCCATCTTCGAGAAGCCCTAAATGAACTTCCTGTAATAGCTGGCTAACTCCAAAAAGCTACGAATTTTGGTAACCATCTTTGGCGATTCCAAATCAAGCACTGCCGAAACCTTAGCTGGGTCCACTGCTATGCCCACTCTGCTGACAATATGGCCAAGAAACCTAATCTCAGAAATGCAAAACTCACACTTGTTGAACTTAGCATATAGCTGATGTTCATGCAAGGTCTGCAAAGCCAAACGTAGATGCTGCTCGTGCTCTTGCTCCAATCTCGAATAGATAAGAATATCATCGATAAACACAATCATGAACTAGTCCAAATATAGACGGAAGACCCGGTTCATAAAATCTATGAATACCGTGAGTGTATTGGTCAACCCAAATGTCATGACAAAAAACTAGAAGGACCCATATCGAGTCAGAAAGGCGGTCTTAGGAATATCCATCTCCCGAACCCACAACTGATAATAACCAGAACGAAGATCAATCTTCGAGAAGTAATGCGCTCCCTACAGCTGATCAAACAAGTCATCAATCCGAGGCAAAGGATATATATTCCGGATAGTGACTTTGTTTAACTTACGATAGTCGATACATAATCGCATACTATCATCCTTCTTCTTCACGAAGAGGACCGGCGCTCCCCACGAAGAATGATTCCGACGAATAAAGCCCTAAGCTAACAACTCATCCAACTGGGTCTGTAGCTCCCTCATCTTACTAGGTGCCATGCGATAGGGTGCTCGGGATATCGGGGTTGTGCCTGGCTGTAACTCAATACAAAACTCAACCTCTCTCACATGAGGCAACCCAGGTATGTCCTAAAAAACATCCTGATAATCTGAGACAACTCTAGTCTCACATATATCAACACTCTGCTCCTGAAGTATCACCTCCTCGATGTACGCCAGTAATGACTCCACAAACTGGTTCCCCTGAGAGGTGGCTACAACTAACTCGGACCCATCGCAAACTCACAACTTGACTATTTTTGCAAAATAGTCAATACTGACGTGGTAGGATGATAGCCAATCAATACCAAGAATCATATAGAACACTGACATACTCAACACTATCAGATCAACAACAAATTCAGACTCATCTAAACTGACAATACACCTCCTACAAATGCTCTCCAAGAGTGACATCTCGCCTAGAAGGGTGGAAACTGACAGAGGAATGTCTAGAGGCTGAGCTACGAGCAGATGTATAATCATAAAAGCACAAGATATTAAAGAGTATGAAGCTCCTAAATCAAAAAGAATACGGGCTAGAAAGGAGTTCACGAGGAATGTACCCTCCACTACGGCCCCGCTCGTACCATGATCTCGAGGAACTACTGTAGAAACTCTACCGGTGGCTGGAAGCTGCTCTGCTGCTGGAGGTGGAGCATATGGGACTACCTGCCCATGTTGGCCCTGACCTTGGCCTTAAAATCTATTATGCTGCTGATTCTACCCTCTCCCTTGCTGGGCTCCTACTGATGCACTGCGACACTCTGATGCTTTGTGGCCAAGCTTGTGACACTTAAAATAAGTGCCCTGGAACCTGCGCTGCTGAGGCGCTCTCTGATCCTGCTAAGGTCCTCTCCTATGAGGGACTTGCTGCTGCTGCTGGGGTTCTGAAAAAGGCCTCTTATTCTTACCCTTTTCCTTAGTGTTCCCTTCCTTGTAATTCTGGAACATAGCTGACTCATTCTCCTGAGAAGTCGCAATATCTACTACCTCTCGAACTAAATAAAACCTCCTAGAAATGATGTATCGACAAAGGTTAGGGTGAAGTCCTGCTAAAAACATCTGAGCTTGGCGTTATCCAGCCTACCACATGCTCGTGAAATGAAGTAAGCTCATAAACTCTAAAACTCTGGTACCCTCATCTTCTGGTATCTCTCCACTAGGTGGAGCCAAGTCTCCTGCTCTTCGGCCCTGTTAGCAACTGCCTGTAGGGTGGGTGCTGGGGTGTTCCCCGAAAAATTCTCTGTAATTAGAATAGCTGGTACTACTGGTGGTGGAACTACTGGTAGTGGTGGTGTGAAATGATTCGTCACAAGCTCCTAGAGCGCTGCCATCCTAGCGGCTATATTTCACGCCCTGCTTCCCAAAATACCTGGGAATCGGAATGTGAACAAGCCCGCGACGTATTAGATTGAGAAGAAATATACGCTATTATTTTTTGTTCTTTTTTTCTTTTCTTCTCAATCCAATACGCTAAGCGTCAAGAATTAAATACAATACGAAATCACAGGTCCCCGATCACAATAAGCAAGAATATAATAGACAAACTCAGAATAAAAGAATACATATCATATCACAAATGAAAATCATCCAAGACATAATGATACGGGTCAAACATGCCCTTATACAAAACTATCTGAAAGAAAATAATGGAGAATATAATACATCGTTCAAACTGAAATGGAAAGTACTATAAGAGTAAACGGAACCATCAACTAATGAATGGAAAGAATAGGCGTCGACTCCTTCTTCTGCTCCGTCTACAGGGTACTCCTGCTGAGAATCCTCTAGCTCCTGCAGAACCTGTTCTTCCTCTAAGTCTGACGTACACCAGAGAAAACAGGTGTACGTAAGGTGCATAGCGCACGGTAAGATCCCACAGAGAGAAAGAAACGGTCAAACGACCAAATACAATAACAATAAATAGAATAGGAACATGCAGCTGGAATACTAATAATCTAAATGAAAACAGCCACTGGAATATAATAATCAGAAGGATTCAATAATCAACCAAGT
>BQKN01049501.1:0-10379 GCA_022839385.1 Asparagus kiusianus | reverse complement strand
CTCGGCGTATTCTGCTACACAGTCATGCCCTTCGGCTTGAAGAATGCAGGTGCTACATATCAGCGAGCTATGTCGAAGATCTTTCAGGAACATCTCCGAAAGACCGTCGAATGCTACGTGGACGATCTGGTCGTGAAAAGTCGTGATAAGAAAGATCACATCAAAGACTTGAAGACCATGTTCGATTTGATGCGGGCCCATCAGTTGAAGATGAACCCTACCAAGTCTTTCCTCGGAATGGCTAGTGGAAAATTCTTAGGATTCGTCGTCACCACCAAAGGTATTCACATTGATCCAGACAAAGTAAAGGCGATCAATGAATTGCAACCTCCGAGGAACCTCAAGGAGCTCAGAGAACTGCAAGGGCGATTGGCATATATCCGTCGGTTTATCTCAAACCTTTCGGGGAAATGCCAACCGTTCTCCAGGCTCACAAAGAAGGGCGTGTCATTCGTATGGGACGAAGCTTGTCAAAAGGCGTTCGAGAGTATCAAAGAATATCTCTCGAAACCTCCCGTACTCGTCGCACCGAAATCGGGCAAACCGTTCTTGATTTATGTCAAGGCGACGAGCCACTCATTAAGTGCATTGCTTGCACAAGATGACGATAACGGTCACGAGCAGGCGGTATACTACTTAAGCCGAACCATGGTGGGCGCAGAATCTCGATATCCCATGATTGAGAGGGAATGCCTAGCCTTAGTGTTCGCCATCCAGAAGATGCGGCATTATTTGGTTGGACAAACTATCTACGTCATCTCCAAAGTTAACCCGGTCCGAGTATTCATGACTCAACCGGCTTCCATGAGCTGGCGATTAGCAAAGTGGGCTTTACTCTTGTCCCAATACGATCTGCACTTCAAGCAGCAGAAGTCAGTAAAAGGGCAAGCTATCTGTGATCTCTTGGCAGCTAATCCAACTACGGACGCCGCCGAGGTATATGACGATTACCTGATGAAACCCACGAAGTCAACGCAACTTCACACCAACAAGTGTGGCGTTTGTACTTCGACGGCGTTTCACGAGCAGCTAATGCCGCAGGTACTCCTGGATGTTCTAAGGTCTCCTCCGGAGTTGGAGTTGTCTTAGTTTCCCCGGGAAAACATGTGATGCCTCGAGCCTATTCATTAAACGAGCCATGCTCGAATAATGTGGCAGAGTATAACGCACTGATTATAGGACTCAACTTTGCCAAAGAGCTGGGGGTTGAGTATCTCGAAGCCTTCGGTGATTCTCAACTGATAGTCAAACAAGTCCAAGGGGAATACGAAGTCCGAAGTCAGGATTTAATTCCTTATCACAAGATGGCAGTGGAGCTAGCGGAATCGTTTGAAGGGTTCTTCATCGAGCACGTTCCGCGGTTGCAGAATACTTACGCAGATGCGTTAGCAGCTTTGGCTATTTCTTTGGCACAGCCACCCGGGACAGAACAATTTGTTACGGTAAAAACGCATCAACTCTTAGTGCCACTTCATGATGAAAATGGCAAGGAGGAAGAGGCCCAGGAGGTGCACACAACTCAGGCTGAGTTTGAACCCCGAGATTGGCGTTTCCCCATCATCGACTACGTCTTGCATGGAATCTTGCCAGAAGATGTGAAGGAGAGAGAGTCAATCAGACGAAGAGCTCCAAGATTCTACTATAATACAGAGAATCGAACGCTATACCGTAGGGGGTATGATGGCGTGCTGGCACGGTGTCTATCAACCAAAGAAGCTAAAGAAGTGCTTAAAGAGGCACATGAAGGAGAGTGCGGCGCGCACCAACCTGGTCCTAAGCTCTATGATCGCATCAGGAGAATGGGATACTTTTGGCCCTCCATGATGCATGAGGCAATTGTATATGCCCGGAAGTGTCACGCGTGTCAGGTACACGCGAATTACATGCACCAGCCTCCGGAACATCTACATCCTTCGGTTACGTCGTGGCCGTTCGAGACCTGGGGAATGGACATTGTTGGTCCTATAAACCCCCCATCAGTCAAAGGCGATCGGTTCATCCTGGCGATCACTGATTACTTCTCCAAATGGGCTGAGGCAGTCCCACTCAAAGAAGTCAAGACGAGCAACGTCATTGCATTCATCAAGCACCATATCATCTACCGGCATGGTGTTCCAAGACGAATCATACACGACAATGGTCCCCAATTTATCAGCAACGCCTTCATAAGGTTCTGCGAAAAGTTCAAGATTCAGGACATCTCGTCAACAGCCTATAACCCCACAGCAAACGGGTTAGCTGAAGCCTTCAACAAGACTATCATAAAGCTCTTGTCAAAGCTTGTGAAGAATAGCAAGCGAGATTGGGATGATAAGCTCGGCGCGGCTTTATGGGCCTATCGTACCACGGTGCGTACGCCGACCGGCGCAACCCCATACTCATTGGTGTATGGATGTGAAGCCGTTCTCCCTCTGGAAGTTCAAATTCCATCTCTTCGGATCGCTCTCGCAACCCAGATGACGACCGAAGAACAGCATCAGAAGCGCCTCGAAGAACTCGAGATGCTCGATGAAAAGCGCTTGGAAGCTCAACAGCACATCGAGTTTTACCAAGCCAGAATTTCTCGAGCCTTCGACAAAAGAGTTCGACAAAGGAGTTTTAAGGAAGGAGACTTGGTCTTAACCGAGAAACGTCCTATGATCCTTAACTCCAAGAAGAAAGGCAAATTCGAACCCAAATGGGAGGGACCGTTCGTAGTAGAAACAGTCTACTCGAACGGCGCCTATCGTCTAGTCACCAAAGATGGTGACCGACTCATGATGCCAATAAATGGCAAATTTCTGAAGAGGTACTATCCTTAGTATCCTCAGAAGAATTGAGGTACCGGGAAGTTCCCGGAAGAATACCACGTCGGGGTATTCTTAGGGATAACCTGGTCGCTGATGAGCAAGAAATCAATATTCGAATTCCGAATATTCTTGTTTGTCAGAATTTAACTCTCATAAACACTCTTTTGCTGAGATGAGATCTAAATCATTGATTCTCCCCTCGCAGAACTTTCAGTGGTTTCTGACTACTCATAGTCTCCACCACACCATTCCAGTTTGGTCAAACCTTATGACAGTTAGGGCCAAAGCCAAATTCCCCTCTCGATTCGCCCAAAGAACGAGAGGTCCACAAATCGAGTGATCAAACCTTCTTTCGGTTATGATCATTCTCACACTCCCCACTTGGTCAAACCTTACTACAGTTAGGACCACAACCAAAATCCCCTCTCGATTCCTCCAATGAACGAGAGTTCCACTTTCAATTCAAATGACCAAACCTTACGACAGTTAGGGTCGTTTGAACCTTTCGATTCGGTAACCAAACCTTACGACAGTTAGGGTTATCCGAATCTTTTCGATTCTCGGAGTGGAGATCCCACTTCTAGTTTCACCTGTCGGATCCTGGAGGTGGAGATCCCACCTCGAGTTTCCTTTCCTGCTGAAGATAGAATATAAAATTCTTCCTCTTCAGAGTCAAATGACCAAACCTTACGACAGTTAGGGTCGTTTGAACCTTTCGATTCGATAATCAAACCTTACGACAGTTAGGATTATCCGAATCTTTTCGATTCTCGGAGTGGAGATCCCACTCCTAGTTTCACCTGGCGGATTCTGGGGGTGGAGATCCCACCCCGAGTTTCCTTTTCTGCTGAAGATAGAATATAAAATTCTTCCTCTTCAGATCCGAATGACCAAACCGACTGAAGGTACGGTTGTTGGAACCTTTTCAGCTGCAGATAGAATATAAAATTCTTCCTCTGCAGCATCAGGGGATAGAATATAAAATTCTTCTCCCTTTTTCCCCTATCTTTGCTTTCAGAAAAGACAGGGATTAAGTCAACGTTTAACAAGCGTTGCCGGATAGTCTTTCCCGTGAGAAAGACGAAGTCTATGTATTCAAAAGCATAGCACCACTTTCCCCTGTCTTTGCTTTTAGAAAAGACAGAGATGAAGTCGGCGCCTAACACGCGTTGCCGGGTAGTCTTTCCCGTGAGAAAGACGAAGTCTATGTATTCAACATCATAGCACTAAGTCTCGGAGGGTTCACTCTCTTAGCACAACGTTACATGCGGAACGGACCTAGACAAATCGCATGCTAGCCCGATACAAACGGTAGTCGGTAAAGGCACGTCAAACCCGTTGAGGGCTGGGGGTTGGCCAATAATCCCAAAGTCTATACCTAACACGTATAGCCGGTGTAGTCTTTTACCGATTAAAGAAGACACCACGGCATATCAAGAAACATCATGTAAAAAAAAAAAAGAAGCAAATAAGGAGTCTCTCATAAAAGATCAAGACAAAAGCATACAACAACAAGTTCGTCAACCCGAAGGCAACTGACGACTAAGAATGAGAGACTCTAAACCGGAAAGCCTGTCCATATAGTTCCGCTCGAACTCTGCCTGCACGCGAGCTCGAACAGAATCCTCGGAACTGCTCAAGACCTCAGCAGCTTCAGTTCGCAGCTTCATCAATCCCTCTTGCGTTGATCCCAGCTTGTCGAGCGTCCACTCACGAGAACGCTCCAATCCAACCAAGTCCTCGGTGATTATAGCAGCAGACTCTTCGGCACGTCCTAAGGCCTCCTTCAGCCTAGCTATCTCTGCACGAGTAGAATCCAGGGAGCTGAGTAACTCGCCTTTGCTGGTGTCCTTCTTCGCCAGGTTGGCCATCAGCTGTGCAACAGAGTGCTCGCGTGAACGGAGCTCGCTGCTAATGGAAGATCTCAAGTCACGCCATTGAGTCATTCTATCCTCCATCTGAGAGGACATGAAAGAAGAAGCTCCACCAGCCTTCAAATCCCTCAATTCTTGAACCTCTGACTCCAGAGCAGTAAAATCAGCAGTGAAGGAATCAGCCAACTCTGGGTATCCTTCTTCCCTCATCATCAGCATGTGGCGAGAAAAGGAACGCCTGAACTGGTCAAAGCAGTATCCTCGGAGAAGAAGTTTCTCAATCATGCCATTATAAAAGGCGGTGAAGAAGTTGAGGTCCGCGCGAAAAATCTCTTTCTCAGGATCGGTACCAGCCAAAAGGACGCGAACATACTCATGTAGAGATGATCGAGCTCCTGCAAACAACAATGGGGGAGTTAAGAGATTATCAAATACGACAAGGAAACCCGAGAGGAAATTCGAAGTATACCTGTACTGGCGGAATTTCCCTCGGGTGGAGGCACGGCAGACTCTGAGATAACAGCAGGATTAGCTATGAAGGGTGCATCGACCCCTGCAGGCAAATCAGTCGTATCTCTCGGCTGTGGCAAAGAGACATGGCTCTCAGGCAAAATATCAGCCCTGGAAACTGCAGCAGCATCAGGCACAACGCCTGGTCCTACAGTTATACCTCTTTATTAGTCAAAATGCAAATTTAGGCAAATAAAGAGAATCAGGGTGATAAGATCATCGGCATACCTGCAAGTCCATCATCTTCTGCAACACGGGGAGGGTCGGTAGTCAAAGGAGAATCAGTCCTGGTGGCTGATGATGTACCTGTGAGTGCATCGCTCGTAAAGGGCGGTCCCGCAGTTCCTCTGGCGGCCTGTTCAGCCAGCATATCGACTAGCAGCCCAGCGTCAGGACCGCAGAAACTCGGCGCAGAGGCATTCCCCTGGTCTTCAAAACCTACATCACGGAAAGATTCATCCTCAGTCGAGTTCTCTTTCCCCATGATCAAAAGAGATATTAGCAGATGTAGGTATACCTGAGTAAGGAGCGGTGGGCTCGACGCTATACTCTGGCCCAAGATCAATGTTCAAATCGATGCCCAGAGAACCGTCATGAAGGGCGTCGCACATCTGCTGCACGAAGCAATCCATGTTATCCGGACCAGGGGATGCAGGAGGCAATGGAAGTTCACCCTCTTCAAGGAACCCTGAGACATAAGGCATGGTTACGAATTCCAGAAGGAAGATCATGCTAAAACAATAAAATGACGGAAGGTTACCTTCCTCCCGGTCGGCAGAGCCTCCGGAATCTACTCCATCAGAGCGTTGATCAACAGGAGGTCTATAAGCAACCTTCTTCCTTTTCAAAGGACCACCCCTCTGGGAACCGACGGGACGATTGTGCGAAGTTTGTCCACCAAACTTGGATTTCGCACGACGTGAGGCGAGAGGTTCATGGTCATCGGCCGATCCACCTGAAACAACAAGGATTATTTCACGTACCAAGGTTGAGGAGAAGCGAAATCAAGAAGCACGACAAACCTGCATCAAGTTCTACTTGGTCGGTGTCTATGCCCATTTCCTCCTCACAAGCTTCATCGCCATCCGCGGGAAGGTGCTCCCCATCAATTCTGCTTGAAGGAGGAGATTGAGCAGGCCTCTTCCCCTGCTTCTGAGCAGCCGTCATAGCAGCCTGAACCAAGTGCTCAGACTCTAACTCCGAAAGGCTCTTCACACCTATGGATTCATAAGCCGAAAGGAACCACTTGCAGCTAAGGAAGGTGATCATCGGTTTGCGCTTATACGAAGGAAGAGCAAATTGAGCCCCGGTGCAACCAACCATAGTCCATAACCACGCTCGTATACCGTCGACAAGCCCTCCCTTAACCTGTAAACTACGGCTCGGGTTCCCAACATATAGTTGGTCGTAGCCGAACTGACGTGCGAAACGACAGGGAAGGTAAGGCTCGATATGGCAGCAGTTCTTCACCCGAAGAACAAGGTACCCGATGCGGATGTTCACCAGCCATCGGAAGCAACCGACGTCGAGAGCAGTCCGGTGAGTTTGGGGTTTCTCCATATCAGTCAACTCCTCGCCATAACGTCCAGAAAAGTGAGGAAAGCATTTGAAGAGCTCCCAGTTCCGACGAACTTGAAGTTCTTGTTGCACATCTTCAAATTTCTTCCCAAGCCACCTACTCCTCTCCAACAGTTGTAGGAAAGGAACAGGGGTGTCAACGGTGCGGGGAGCTGACATCATGTCAGGCCGGTGTAGAACGAACCATGCCATCAGATAAGCATAAGGCAGCTCAACCTTCGGGCAGGTAAGCTCGGTCGAGGGCTTGGAGCCCACATGAGTAAGAACACGAACTACACCTCTGAGCCCGCAATGAATGCTGGCCACCATCGCTGGAAGCAAGGACAACTCCCGCCCATAGGCTAGCTGGACTGCCGGGAAGAGCACCTCGACTGGTAAGTCATCCGAAGACTGGTATGGCACAACGCACTTCTTTAACCAGAGTGCGAGGTAGCCGGCCAACAGAGACCGAGGCTCTATAGATTTCTGCGCACGACGGAGGAAAGAACGGAACGTGGTCCCGGCGGGAAAAGCTCCCTCGGCGCTGGCAATAGTATAAGATTGAGTTTCATTCTTCTCCATCAGCTCGTTAATAGTGGTGAAGTCCAAGACATCCAACTCACGGATAGGTCCAACGAAATCACCCTCCAGGTTTTGAAACAAATAAACGGCGAACTGCTTCAAGCTGATCTTCTTCTTCGTCTTAGCTGGAGCAGAAGTTTGGAGCAGTGAGGTATGGTAGTGACATGTGAGATCCCAAAGCGTGTCATACATATCAGGGCTATCTTTCTTTAGCAAAGCCAACTGCTGGTTGGAAGGAAAGTACTCCTGATACGGGCAATTCCCCATCGAAAGGCCCGAAACCTGGTGCATCTCATGAAGAGCCAGCCCTAGTTCCCCGCCGCTTGTGAGGAAAGTGTTGCTATCAGGCATGTATGTCTCTAACAGTGCCAAAAAGTGGCGGCAACTGACTGGGATCCCGTACATGGTAGCTCGTATGGGCGCATATAACCCACTATCTTTCAGATCCCTCTCCCACCTTCCCAGAACATAGCCGGTCATACGGGTCCACCACCCCTTGCCCGGCGAAGAAGCCCAACCGTAGCATCGGTAATCCAGTGGAGGTAGCTGTCTTCCAAGCTGAGCTAGACGGTTCTTCACGGTAAGAGCAGCCGCCGACACCTCGCCTGGAGGTGCAGTGTCGAGACCCATGATCCCGGGGCGAAGACCGCAAATTGATTGATACCCCAGAGAACCGGGACTCTTATGATGAGAAATGTATCCGCACTGGATGTGGACAGCGGCATTGGTAAGAGACCAGGACATCTGTCGCCCCACAGCCTGTCTCTCCAAGAGAGTAAAAGAACACTGGCGAGGGATGGAAGGAATATATAGAAGAGCTCCCTCGTCAAGGGTTAGCCAATGCTCCTCTGCAAGAGTCAGCACGGCAGGATCCTCGGTGCGATCCCCGAACAGGAAATCTGGCTTCTTTAGAGCCTCAGTAGAAGTAGCATCTGCGGTGAGGGGAGCATCGGTGATAAGTTGGCGTAAACAGTGACGCCCTCCCTCCTTTATCAGACGACAGAATTCGTCTGAACGATCATGGCCAAACTGCGGAAGGGGATCGATGATCTGCCTAGCGGAAGCTGAAGAGAACACTTCCCTGCTACAACCGGTAGGGGCATGGTGAGGGAGACTACCCGCAGAAAAATCGACTACAACAGAACAGGAAGATGGAATCAGAAAATTCATGTCATAAGATTACTCGCGGGATAACCGGAGTGACGATTTCGAGCGTCCTACACCAAGAGGACGGTACGTATCATCACGTAGATACCGTGATAATATATACCGACCTGTAAGGTGTAAGACGACACGAGATCGCCCCGATATATCCGAAGACTTGAATTGGCTAAAGCAAAACAAGTCTGAAACCTTAACCCCCGCGCGAGGGGTATCGGTTCTTCCTTCATAACCCGCGAGAGGTCAATCCGGGATGCAGACCTTAACCCCCGCGCGAGGGGTATCGGTTCTTCCTTCATGACCCGCGAGAAGTCAATCCGGGATACAGAAAGTATAAAATTCTCACCCCCGTAAAAAGAAGCCGCTGAAGAAGATACAGCGGGAGCCTCCTCCTCGCTGTGCTGCGAGTGGGAGCGACTCCTGGAAAGCTGAGCACGACGGGAAGACATCACAAATCTGCAGTGAAAAGCAGTACATCAGGTACAACATATAATACACGAAATATCGAAAAAGGGGAAATTAAGCACTTAGACTTGAAATCCTATAAACAAATAGGATTTTACAGTTAAAGTCTAATTAAACCTACGAATTTCGTGCACGCAAAACGATAATCGTCGTTTCGCGATAAATTTTGGCGAAATACCCAAAATACCCCCCGTGCTCAAGGCCAAATTCAGGTCAAGGACACGTGTGACTCGGGACGTGGTCGTTATACTTGATCATCTAACGTCCCGGTACCCTATAATTCTGATCAAATTTTGCAAATAAGTCCTTTTGCAGAATTTGGTCAATTTTACATAAAAACCCCTCCTCGAACTTTTGGTTTTGCATCCACGTGCCTTTACCAAAAATTCGATCAAGGGTTTGGGGTCAACACTCTCTGAATTTCAGCCCCAAATTCGTGGTTATTTTGCAAATTAGACCCTAGAAATTATATGGGCTGTTTTGCAAATAAACCCCTCCAAACAATTCCTTTGATCTCCTTGCACAAAGCACCCCCTCTCTTGAGGAAACAAACACGAACCCTAATCCCGAGTTTCAATTCATGTTTGCACAAAAACCCCCATAAAATTTCAGCCACATTTTGCGAATAAGCCCCTCAAATTTCGGCTATCACCTATTTTGCACAAAAGACCCCCAAAGTTTCGGTTCTTTGCAATAAACTCCCCAAGAGTATATTACATATCTAATCCCTAGCCTATTTGTAAGCATAAAAATGCAAACTTTACAAAGGAATAGGAGGATGGAAGAGGGGTCTTACCCAAGTCAAGAGAGCTTCTTCCGAGCTCGGAAATGGAGGCCAAGACCCTCGTTTGGAAGAGGAGAAGAATCCGGCAATTGGGTATCCACCAAAATCCAAGCTTTCCTTGTGGATTGATAGGTTCTTCAATGAAGGAAGTGGGCTTGAGGAGGAAGATGAACAAAACCGAAAAAATGAGGATAATCTCGGTTTTGGGGTTTGACAAAAGGGGGGAGTTTTTCTCTCTTAAAAATTCAAAATAAAGGAGGGGGGGACCATGCCTAGGTGTACAAGAGACAAAAGAAGAGAGAGGGGGGGACCACTAGGGGAGAAACACCCCTAGGGGTGTCTCGGCATTGCCGAGACACCCCCAAGGGTGTCTCGGCATTGCCGAGACACCCCAAGGGTGCCTCGGCTATGCCGAGGCACCCCGGGGTGTTTCGCCCGGGTTTTTGGCTTCTACACAGTGTTTCGTCCCCCCGGATGGCCATTTCAGCCCCCGGATGATTTTCGATCCCCCGATGTTCATTTTCATCGCCGGCGATTGAGGATACGGTTGAACCTCTCACATCAACCCAAGCGGTTCCTAAACCCTAAGGCGGACGCCGGTCAACGCGTAGCCCTAGGTCAACGCCGGACAGCGCGTTGCGACAAAAGTCAACACGT
>BQKN01049498.1:0-14914 GCA_022839385.1 Asparagus kiusianus | reverse complement strand
TAATATATTATATTATTTCAAACTATAGTATTATATTATATTATATCATAATATTTTACTAATATTAGTAATTATTATATTATATTATAATAGTATGTCATATATATAATAACTATAATAATATTTTATAAATTAATTATATAATAATATATGTTATTAAAATACTATATAATATTATGATAATACGTTATACTATAATTACTAATTAATATTATATAATAATATATTACATAATACTATTAATATATGTTATTATAATATTATATAATATTATAATAAATAACTTATACTATAATTATTATTAAATAATTTTAATAATATATATTATTAAATTATGTCATTAAAATATTAATATATGTTATATTTTATATATCATGTCATATATTTATAATATAATTGCATGTATTAGTTAAGTAATACAAAAATATTTTAAAATTATCGTAATTGCCTTCAAAGTGGAACAATATTGTTCCAATATGGAGGATGGGGTAAATTTTTACTATTGGGACAAAATTTTGTATATGAGTGGGGTAATTTTATCCCAAATGGTGTAATTGTCTCACTAGTGTTCCAAAAAACCAATAACACAAAATAGTATTATCCTTGTTCCATTGTCCCAATGAATAACACTATGAAATAGAATCCCCAAAATTATCCCATTATTCCCCAAAATATCCCAATCAATAACCCCCCTTTAACATGAAATAAACTTTCATGTTAAGTCTAATTCAACTTGCTTTTAGACTTAACATGAAAGAATGGAGGACATAAGAGCATTTTTGGGGTTTTTTACTTTTTATTCTTTCTCTATGCTTAGTTGGCATGTAATAATAGCTAAAGAAGGGCTGCAAAACGTAATGTTGTATTTTAAGGATTGAACCACATATTAAGATTTTACTTTTGGGGATTGACACAATTTTCCTTTTGTTTAAACCCGCATGAAACAAGATTCCAACAGCACGGTAGTAAATATCAGATTCAAGGGGGAATCTACTCCACCACGTCTCGTCTCTCGGACAACCGCTTTTATTTCTGTGCTTTTTTTTTTCTTTATATTCTTCTATAGCACATAATAATTCTCGTAAAAACATCCGCAGTTACATAAAATCTCACCCCCACTTAACACAGCCCACAGGGCCCGCACTGTTCTCATTCTAAGTCCACACACTTTCCAAACGCAACTTCCTCTCTCTCTCTCTCTCTCTCACTCTCCCCGCATTGAGAGAGGCAGTAGCAGCAGTTGGGGGGAAAAAACCGAGGAAAGCTACGCTCCTCAGCATTAAACACCAATGAATATCCCCACAGGCAACTCTCTACCTAACTAAAAAAGAATACAAAACCATCAAACAATGTCGACAACGCTCACTCCGGCGGTGACCGCACCATGAAATCAACACCTCTCCTCCTCCTGCTGCTCCTGCTGTTATGGTCACCGTCGTTCTCATCCTCAGCCGCCGACGACAACGAGAAATCCATCCTTCTCCAGTTCAAATCCAACGTCACAGCCGACCCCACCGGCGCCCTCGCCTCCTGGTCCCCCGCCCTCAGCCCCTGCCGCGACTTCGCCGGCGTCACCTGCAACTCCGCCGGCAATGTCGACAAGATCCTTATCCACAGCGCTCGCCTCGCCGGAACCTTGACCCCTTCGCTCTCCCGCCTCCGATCCCTCCAGATCCTCTCGCTCTTCGACAACAACTTCACCGGCGGCATACCCGACGAGTTCGCCGCCATCGGGACCCTCTTCAAGCTTAATCTTAGTCGAAATCACTTCTCTGGTTCGATTCCTGACTTCATCGGCGACTGGCCTAGCCTCAGGCTGCTAGATCTTGGTGGGAACTCGTTTTCCGGCGGGATCCCGGCGAACTTGTTCCGGAACTGCTTTAAGACGAGGTTTGTCTCGTTTTCGCACAATAAGCTCTCGGGTCCGGTTCCTACTTCGATCGCCAACTGTTTGAACCTCGATGGAGTCGATTTTTCCTTCAATAATCTCAGTGGTGGGTTCCCGCCACAGATCTGCAGCCCACCGGCTATCAATTTTGTATCTTTGAGAAGCAATTCGCTGTCGGGGACCGTGGCAGATAAGATCGGGGGTTGTCGGAGCGTGCAGTTTATTGATCTTAGTGGTAATTTGTTCTCGGGAGAGGCCCCTTTCGGTCTGCTTGCATTGAGCAATCTCAGCTACTTCAACGTGTCCTCGAACGACTTCAATGGGAAGATTCCAGGTTTGGGAACCTGCAGCCAGGATTTGGAGTACATTGATGCTTCGCGAAATGATTTGAGTGGAGAGATTGATTCCGGCATTGCTGGTTGCAAGGGCTTGACGTTGTTAGATTTAGCGTTTAATCAGTTGAGTGGACAGATACCATCAGGGATTGGGTCATTGAAGTCTCTTTCCATTCTTAGGTTGGGGAATAATGATATCAATGGCAAAATTCCGGCGGAGCTTGGAGGTATCATTATGCTTATGGTTCTTGACCTGAACAATCTTCAACTGTCTGGTGAGGTTCCTGCCACATTGGGCCAATGCCAGTTTCTGCTCGAACTGTGAGTCTCGAAATGAATTATATAGATTGAATCTTTGGAAGAAATTCTAATTGAATTTACAGAGTTTTGAGTTGTGCAGGGATTTATCAGGCAATGGGTTGGATGGCAGAATCCCAGGGAATATCTACAACATGGCTTCTCTCAAACATCTTGACCTTCATCACAACCGGCTCAATGGAACCATCCCTGATGTCCTTGGCAATCTTACCCATATCGAATTTCTCGATCTTTCTGAGAATTTTCTCACCGGAGAAATACCTGCTTCGCTCGGAAAACTAACCTCATTGACCCATCTCAATCTCTCTTACAATAATCTTACTGGAATTATCCCTTTGTCACCCACAATCCAAAAATTCAATGCCTCGTCATTCTCTCACAATCCATTCCTCTGTGGTCCTCCGCTGAACGCTGTCTGTCCGGGAGTGTCAAAGAGAACTAGAGTGCTGAGTGTTACTGCCATAGTTGCTATTGTTGCTGCAGCTGTGATCCTTGCTGGGGTCTGCATTATTTCGATCATCAACATTTTGGCTTACAGAAAAAGGCAAAGAGAGGAAGAGGAGTCTGAGATCTTGATCTCTGAGAGCACTGCTCCAGGTTCGAATGGTTCGGGTGCGATAATTGGAAAATTAGTTCTTTTCAGCAAGAGCTTGCCAGCGAAGTATGAGGATTGGGAGGCTGGAACCAAGGCACTCCTCGATAAGGACTGCCTCATTGGCGGCGGCTCCATTGGAACAGTGTACAAAGCAACCTTTGAAGGTGGGGTTTCTATTGCTGTGAAGAAGCTAGAGACCCTTGGGAGAATCAGGAACCAGGAGGAGTTTGAGCATGAAATGAGCAGACTTGGAAGTTTGAGGCACCCAAATTTAGTAGCCTTTCAAGGCTACTACTGGTCTTCAACCACCCAACTAATTCTATCCAAGTTTGTGCTGAACAATAACCTCTATCACCATCTCCATGGCTATCGATATTCGGGCAGCACTAGCAGCAGAGCAAGGGGTGAGCTTTTTTGGTCAAGGAGGTTCAATATAGCTCTTGGTACAGCAAGAGCTCTTGCCTATCTCCACCATGACTGCAAGCCTCAAGTCTTACATCTAAACATCAAATCTACCAACATATTACTGGATGAAGAGTTTGAAGCCAAGTTATCTGACTATGGACTTATAAATTTGTTGCCTATTTTGGGCAACCGAGCATTGACAAAGTTTCACACTGCAATAGGTTATGTAGCACCAGAGCTGGCTTCTCAGAGCCTGAGGTATAGTGATAAATGTGATGTCTATAGTTTCGGGGTGATTCTATTGGAGATAGTAACGGGAAGGAAGCCGGTGGAGAGTCCAGGAGCTGCAGAGGTTGTGATTTTGAGAGATTATGTGAGGAGAGTGTTGGAGGATGGAACTGTGTCTGGTTGCTTTGACACAAGGTTGAGAGGATTCGTAGAGGCAGAACTAATTCAGGTTCTCAAGATGGGCTTGGTTTGTACTTCAGATGTTTCATCGAAGAGGCCAAGCATGGCCGAGGTGGTTCAGTTCTTGGAATCAATTAGACCCAACTCCTAATCTTGCTTATGGAGGAGCAGAAGCTAAGGGTTAGGTCATGGGATATTTGTTGGTTCACAAATAGAAGATTCAGGATAGAAAGCTTTTTTTAGTTCTTTTGCCCATTCTTTTTCTCACCATTGTCATTGTCATTTGTTTATGTGAAATTGTGGATTTTGTTTTTTCAATAATATATTTTGATTGTTATTCTTCCTCTGAATTCAACAAGTGCTCTGAGCCTTTCAACTCCACTATAAAGTAGTTGAACTATAGCATTTTTGTCGGGAAATATCTGACCGTCACAGCAATGACAGATCAGGAGAATGCAACCTTTCCTATGGGTAGAGAAGCCTATGAAACCACTTCCTGAGCTCTTGCCTACCCTTTCTCTTCCAATCTCATTACTTCATTGGATCTTCCTCCTAATTCTTTCATACACAAGACGGGATACCAAATTTTTTCAAAAAAACTTGAGTGAGCATGGTTCCAGTTATTATGAGGACTGACAGTCTCACAGAAGACCAGGAAATGCGAGCGTTGCTTCAGCTGTGAAGTTTATTTATTCTTTGCCATTGCCATAACCTGATTCGAGTACTCGATCCTTTTTCCATTATGTCCAGGTTTCCCGACCAAGTGTGTAGGCAAGATATAGAAGATCGTGGGACAGTGGATGAAAGGACATTGATAGCTGGGGAGTTCATACTGTTAAGCTGCAAATTGAGCTAACCTGCCAATATGTAGTAGTAGTTTCCAATGGTATTTCTATAAGCCTACCTTGTTCTAGTTCTGCTTGGTTATATTGTCAGTTATATAGCAAGTTTGCATTCTTTGCTGCAAAGACGGCAGACTGATTGAAAGACCCCCAATTCATTAAATGCCCAACATTAAATTTGAATAAATGGATCTTTCGTTAGTTCAAAATTGCATGACGCTACTGTAATGGGTCATTGACGCACAAAAGGATTTGCTTCATAAATATTTCATAAAATGAGATATTAACAATGAGCGAGTTGAATAAGCATGTGTGTAGATACCCCTATTTGTATATTTCTGAACAGAAATCATCGAGTCTCTAACCTCCAAATATATGCTAAGGCAATACTTAGTACTATTTGCTTCTTAATTAGTGTTGAGAGTTTCATACAAGGAGCATCCATATTCTATTTTGACGGTTAAGAAATCAGTCCTAACTGAATGAATCTTTTGGAACAATTTGTTAGAGAATCTGCCGGAATGCTTTTCCTTGAGATATACCAGACATCCAGACAAGTAGTAGTTGTCAGCATCCAAGGCAGTGAGATGAGCATATTGCAGAAAAATCATTATAAAATCTTCATAAATATCGCCATCAACCAAATTGGAACTGAACCATGCATGTATCTATCTGCTGTCATATAATGTTTCTATGGATGGTCATCTTATATTCATGATCGTTGATTTTAGTGTTGTTCAGCTACTCTACTAATGTTGTTCCATGACCGCTGGGATATCATTTGGTCAATGTCATGGAAATCATCTTGGCTCAATGCAGTTTAACGAAGATCCAGGAGTTACATTTGATGAACTATTTGGTAGAAAATGGACATAATTGAACAAGGGAAGTTTGTAAATCTCCTGAGTGTAGCTGTTGTACATCCTTGGACGCTGATCTTGCACAGTTATTCAGCCTACTCCAGTCCAAAGATCCAAAGTCTGAACCCACTCCAGTCTCATAGAAAATAAGCCTAGTTTCTCATAACCAAAAAATATACTGCGTTAGTACTTGTGTAATTTGTTCCTTAAATATGCTGATAGTTCCATACCAGGAGCAACAAAATCCAATTTTCACAGTCAAGAGATCCGTCCTTCGTAATGAATCCTTTGCATGAAATTTCCATGTGAACAATGTATCCATCAGCAGCATATAAGGCAGTGAGAGGAGCATACTATGGGATCCTCCTTGAAGGTCTTAGAAAGCCACGTGTCTTTCCCTTTTTTCCTTTGAATATTTACAAGCAGTCTGGTCGAATATCACAAATATCTACCAGTTTGGAAGCAAACTTTGGATATATGTGTCAAGTACTTTTCCTAGAGGTTGCCATCTTACATTCATTTCGTGAATCATATGATTTTATTGGCCTTCAGTGACTCCTAATTCGTTCCATGACCACTGGGATATCATTCTGCCAGTCTCATGGGAGAGGCTCGAGCCATGGATAGAAAGAACGGATTATTAATTAATGAATCATGCTTGCACTGCATACTCTTAGTGGAATAATAAGCCCTTACGTACATACGTGGAAATTCCCATATCATAAACAACAAATTGCCAAATAATAAGCCCTTACGTCCTCACACTATTTTTTTGATTCTATTCCGTTCCTGGTGGTTCAACACCATCAATCGCCACATAAATCAAAATTCCAGCAAAGGGCAACTTGGAATATTGCAAAAATAATCACATGTGTTGGATCTCTATACCATTATTACATAAACAATTACTTTGGTCACTTTTTTGCGATCTATCATGGTGTCTATCAAGGTGGTAGATAGTTCATCCTTTCTTCTTTTCCTTAAATATGTTGAACAATAAAATGTGATAGATTCTCATTCATATTTTAGAAGCTAGCCAATTGGTTAAAGAGGTCACCTTTATATCATAAATGAATGATCACATTCTGCGCTATCCATAGACAATAACAAAATATAGTAAAATGGTTAAATATCAAAGTGTAATTTTATGTGATGTAAGCAATCACATAAGCATACAAAACTACTAATAAAACATTATATAAAATGATTAAAAAATATTGTTCTTAAAAATTTCTAATTGAACGGAGATCAATCTTTCTCAACCTTTATCTTTTTTCTGGGCAACTCTAGAGTAGCATCTTTATTATCTACGTCGATTGTAATATCAGACTGGAGTTGAATTTCTTGTGCTATGATATTGCCTTCGCCTCGTTCATCTTTTGTCTTTTCATCTAACTTCACCAGGAATTTGAATGTTTTTCCGATGTTCAAAACAAATTTTTGGAAATATGGACTCTGATTATTTTTCTGTTGCAATAAGAACAAATGTTATATTAATACTTATGAATTTGTTTATTTTCTAATTTACTACTTGAATAGAGTTAGGAATTACCTCTTTCTTTTCTGTAATGAATGTTTCTGCTTTGCATCCAATAAGAGTTTCTGCTGCGTCAAAGAGTGTTACTCTTGCATTATCCGTGCCATTTTCCACGAGAATCTTAACTAAGTACCTGTATTTTTCATTGTTAATTTCTAAAGACAATTAGTATTGCATTTTAATATGTTCATGGTATTAAAAAAGATATATTACTTAACCTTGGTACTGGGTCATCAATGATTCTGCGGCATTTGTCATTCAGACACTCTTTACTAACATCTTTATCAACCTTCTTGTCACAGCCTTTGCAAGCATAGAACCATGGCTCGAGCCTATTTAAAATAGTAGTTATCTTTGCCTTAAATGTGCAATACTGTGCCTGTATATTCACAAAGTTTAGTTAGATTTAAATTTGTAGATAAGAATATGTATATAATATTGTACCTGTATCGAATTCTGTGACTTATGCATAATATCACTAATATGAATTTCCTTGGCATTTTTAAAAAGCGTCGATGCATGGAGATCCTTTTGCTTTTGCAGCTTCTTCCAATTGAAACCTGCATATTATATTAACAAATAATAATATTCCATTATTGGATTATATGAAAGTATGCTTGTTCTGCTTACCATTCCCTTAATTCGCTAGCTAGTTCTATTTTTGGGTTGATGCAGAATGTTGAAATAATTTGCGACGATATGCTTGTATCCTCTGCAAAAATGAGGAAATTATAGGAGTAATTGTATGTTTAGCTATCTTTAATAAAAATTTCAGCAATAATTTATGTACCTTGATATATAGAGATTTTAAAATCTGTTAATGCTATTACAGGCTTATATTTGATTTCTGTTTCAAGAATTGATCCTTCATTTGTAGCTAAATCTCCAAATAAAGTTGCACGCATTGGCATTCCACTGCATATGAAAAAGAAAGAATGTTAATATTTTTTCTCTTATGATATTGGAAATAAGTAACATGAATATACCTCATATCCATAAGCGTGATTTCCCTCCTAGTGTCTGGTTTGTTGTGTCTTGTAATATAGTTGATCGCCGGCTTAACATTAGTTGTTATTGCAAGAATATCTGCAAGTGATTTGATAAAAAGATTATGATTCTATAGATTAATGTCTCATTTTATATTGAAGATTTAAGTAAGAAGTTTGTAATTACTTACTAATTTTTGTTGCATCTTTCATGGAAAATGCTTCTTCAAATGGGACAAAGTTGTTAAATATGTTCTCCAAGTGGAATCCTGTTGGTGCTTCTTTGATCGATACATCTTTTGTTAGTACTAATTCAAGTGACTTGTGGATACTTGGAAAAGCTGGGTTTATTCCTTTCACTTCTCCATTTGAAATGAAAATAATTTGATTTTTTTGAAGCATATCTATAAATTTTTCGATAGTATCTCCGTACATTACTGCTTGTATTTTGTTACCCTGCAAATATTATTAACACCAGAGATCAATGCATGGAAAATATAATTAATTAATACTAATCTATATACTATATGTAAACAGGGAAACATCATAAAAAGCCATTCTGATAGTTATCAGTGTTTTAATGTAATTTACCGATTAGAAAATAAGATTTAGCAATATTCATATGATCAGATGTAACGTTGGGCAAACAATATAATATTTAAAATAATTTTATTTTACCTTTGCGTCTGCAAGAATTAGCTTTAGTATTTTCCCTGATCCTTTTGCATTTTTCTAAGTTGCCTCTGCACTTCGAAGTATGATAACATGAATGGTCCATTCCTTCTGAAACTTCTTGAGCTGGCTTATTTGGATGTGCTGAGTTTGTTCTTCAATACCGGTAATCATATTTTCTGTTAAATGGATTAAAATATACATGTTAGTTTTGAACAATAATATAGAATATAACATATCTTAGAAAATGAATTTATTAATTCTTGTTCCTCATAAGATTTTGAATATTTTTAACTGATAATATAGTTTGAGTGGGGTTAAAAAGTGAAAGCTAAAGGGAAAGAAGTTATACAATATTGAAAATTATAAATTATAGGAATGAACATGAATGAACATATGCAATTATTCTTATAAATTAATTACCTTTAGAATAGCTATTGCGACTTTGAAGTTCATTTCATGTTTGTTGGCTGGAGGACTTCCTTGTATACTATATTTTTTGTGTATCTTTCATATTCTTTAAATTGTCCGTCTGATATTATTAGGACTTTGGTTGTTGTCATTGAAGTCCCTCGTGATAAAGCAACATACAGCTGTCCATGAGAGAAAACGTGTTGAGGTAGATAGATGCCTACATGAGGAATTGTTTGTCCTTGTGATTTATTGATTGTCATTGCAAAACATAGCCGTATTGGAAATTGCTTTCGTTTGAACTTGAACGGGAACCCTTCATCTTCTGCTGGAGATAATGGTATTCTTGGCAAGAAAACTTCTTTCCCTGCATGTTGGCCCATTGTGATCTTAGCATGGATTATATTACAATTAAAATCTTGACATACCATTCTTGTTCCGTTGCATAGCCCATTAGTCGGATCCAAGTTCCTTAATAAAATAATAGGACAATGTTTCTTTAATACCAGCTTGTGGGGTGGTAGTCCATTTGGTAGCAACGTGTTTAGGAATTCTGGCTGGTAGTGATGATTAGTGTCATCAACTGCTTCATCAAAGCTGTAAAATTCTTTTTCTTCACCTGGAAATTGCTTTATGATTCTATCATTTAGCATGTCGACATATTCATTTTTTGTTGCCAGGATAGCTCGATCTTTCATATAGTCAATGGATTTGAAGTTGTCATCTAAAGATGGGAAAATTGCATTTATTAGACAATCTTCCGGTAAATCATCAATTTGATTCTCTATCAAAATAGAAGTGGGCAATGCTATTAGGTCATCAGCCACTGTCGGTTCATCGCCATTTCCAACTCTTAAAAGGAATTCACTAAATGTTGAATCTGTTCTTGCTCTCATATTCTTCGATAGCTTCAACTTTTCCATTTTGCTCCACAAATATGAGCTTAGGGGGGGTTATTCGTTGGTGTAATTTGGTGTAATTTGGGGTAAATTGTTCCAATGGGGTAATTTTACCCAATGGGATAATTGAGTGGGATAAAGTGGGATAAAATGGGGGTAATAGGACAATTTGAGTGGGACAATTTTAGGGGGGTTATTGGTTGAGATAAATTAGGGCCAAGTGGGAAAATTATTCTAATGGAACAATTTTGCCCCTTTGGGATATTTTGAGTGGGGTAAAGTGGGATAATTATATAATAATATATATAATAACTATAATAATATTTTATAAATTAATTATATAATAATATATTATATAATAATATATGTTATTAAAATATTATATAATATTATAATAAATACGTTATACTATAATTACTAATTAATATTATATAATAATATATTACATAATACCATTAATATATGTTATTAAAATATTATATATATGTTATTAAAATATTAATATATGTTATTATATAATATTATTAATATATGTTATTAAATTATGTTATTAAATATTAATATATGTTATATTTTATATATCATGTCATATATTTATAATATAATTGCATGTATTAGTTAAGTAATACAAAAATATTTTAAAATTATCCCAATTGCCTTCAAAGTGGAACAACATTGTTTCAATATGGAGGATGGGGTAAATTTTTACTATTGGGACAAAATTTTTGTATATGAGTGGGGTAATTTTATCTCAAGTGGTGTAATTGTCTCACTAGTGTTCCAAAAAACCAATAACACAAAAATGTATTATCCTTGTTCCATTGTCTCAACCAATAACACCATACAATTGAATCCATAACCAATTACCCCAATGAACAACACCAAACAATGTTGTTCCAAAAATTATCCCATTACCCCTAAAATTACACCAATGAATAACCCCCCCTTACTAAACTTTCTCTAACAGTTTGTGATATTGTTGCACGGGGTACTACTGGTAAAACTTGTCTGAAATCCCCACCAAATACTATTACTTTGCCACCAAATGGTTCATCTTGATCCATTATATCCCTTAATGTTCTATCTAATGTTTCAATTGCAACACGTTTAGCCATTGGAGCTTCATCCCAAATTATTAATCTAGCTATCTTAATCAGCTTTGAGGTTCCATCTTGCTTAGATATGCTACACATAGATGATTCTGTTGTTGGGGTTTTTATCTTAAATCTGGAATGTGCTGTTCGACCTCCAGGCATTATTACTGCTGCCACGCCTGATGTCGCTGTAGCAAGAGCTATCATCCCTTCTGATCTTACTTTGGCTAGCAAAGCACGGTATAAGAATGTCTTCCCAGTTCCTCCTGGCCCATCAATAAAGAAAATTCCGCTTTTATTTCCTTGAATTCGTGATAGTACGGAAGTGTATGCATTATATTGTTCTGAATTGAGTGATGATTCAGCATTGAGGTCTTCATCTGGAATTTGTACATTGAGTTCATCTTGAATTTCTCTTGGGTATGAACTTCCTTTTGAATGAGGGTTAGTTTGAATAGGCGGTAAATCAAATTTCTTGATATCCTTTCCCATGCTCTCTAAGAAGAATTTAATGTTGCAAAGGGTGTCGTTTATAATCGAAACTTTCGTAGCACCAGGTTTCCTTGAGAAGTCCTCAGATAATGAGTCAAGGTATCGATCTCATAATTTATTAACATTTGCGGGCTCACAATGAACCAGTATGGTTACAAACAGGTGGCGAAGGGTTGCTGGCATTTGAAAGATGACGGCTTCATCTAAGCATTCTCTGATGCTATTATCTGATTCCAATAAACCTAATTTTTGAGCTGAATGTTTGAATGATGTGCATTGAATTCCATCCACTGTCAATAGATTCTCAAATGAGGTGGGGCATCTGATGTGAGTAAGTAAAAGACGTAAGTAATATCTTTCCCCTTCAATTGGATTAGCACCATTTATACGGCCTATTACCTGTCTCTGTTTTCTTGGACTCTAACATTTTATTGTCGAATCCCAAACATAATATTCGGGAAGTTCACAATATAATAACTCCTTTTCTTGATCCTTTTTTGGTTTTGATTTGTTGGCATCTTTTATTTTTGAACATAGGGTAAAAAATTCTGTGAGCATCGTCTTGTGGACATGGTCCCAGCGGATGAGCTTCGATAGGTCTTGATTTTTCCAATAGGAAACAAATTGTTGATTCGGTAAGTGTAGTTGTAAGTTGATGACAGCTGAGTAGATCTCATTAAGATAGAATTCATATATTCTCCACAAAGCTTCTTGAGCTGATACCCATCTTGCATCTTGAAAATTTTTGATTTCATTCACAAGTCTTCCTCCTTCATTATGTTCAATGTTTACTGCCACTTTATCATGACCCTTATATATGTATTTGTAAAGATACTTCACTGCTTTAATGCCTGAGCATATTTCAACATTAATGTGACAATTATAACGTGTCAACAAATATGGATTGTAAGGTACAACCCACTGATTATTAAAGATTTTATTGCGGACCAACATTGTTTTGTTATCATTCCTTCTCTTATAAATTGGGTAAGCATCTTTTGCTTGAATTGATTGTGAGCTAAAATCACGAGGATAGTGATATTTGCATTCTCCATTTTGCATGCAACTGTTCTTCATGTTTAACTCTCCACAAGGTCCGTGCATCATATGTTTTTTTACCAATTCATAGAGGATCGGGTGTTTGGATTGGTCTGGAATTTCTGCAGATACATATTTATCATACTGATCTGATAATGTGATCTTGTGATCTCCAATAAGAATTATTAATATATGTGCATGTGGTAGCCCTCTTTTTTGAAACTCAATCACATGAACATGTGCTACAACTTTCCCAAAGATCTCCTTCTTAAATAGTTGATCTTTCAAGTCTTGGAGCTTTGCTCGAAATATCCTTGTGGTTAGGTCTGGCCTGTCATTATGGCTTTGGCCTGGATGTAGTTGCTCAATGATCTCTTCCCATTCTGGATTACATGTCATTGTTATAAAAAGATCTGGCTTTCCAAATCGTTGTACTAATGACATTGCATCAAGGTATCTGCGACGCATGTCTCTAGGACCACCTATGAATAATGATGGAAGAACTATTCTTTTGCCCACTTGGCTTGCATTTGCTTCTCCGGCAGCTACACTATCGACAATGCCTTGGAATAACTCTGCTCTGATTTCTGATTGTTTATTTCTAAAGTAATCAAGCACTGTTGTTTCAAGCTTTATGTACATATCAACAACATATTGATGGAATAAACGACCTGCTGATGTAAGTATAAAAGATTGTCGTGTGTCTCTTATCTGGAGCTTATGACAATAATAATCTCGGCATGAGATTTTTTCGGGTTTTGGTGCCTTGACGCCTGTAAATTTAGGCGTTAATATATGTTCATATATAATAATATTACTTAGAAATATGAATTAAAATTTACCTTCACTTTCTCGGTTAAATATGTCTTCTGCAGATGTGAAGGTAGGTGGAGATATTGAAGTTGGTATTATAGTTCTTTGTTGATTGGCAGCTCTGATATCCCTTTTATCCCTTCTTTTAATATTTTGATGCCATCCAACCTCTCCATTTGGAAAGAGTAAGGGATACTGCAGTGGATCATAACAGCCAAAATAGTGTTTCACTTGATGTCTTCCTCCTGAGTGTGCATGGACAATAATCTCTCTCTCAAATGGTGCATTGTCATTATTTCCTTCAACCCAGATTGCAGCCACCTGATCTGCTGTTGGTGAGTTGTAAACACGTTGATCTAGTGCAACGTTACTATTTATTAGTATCTTTAATTCTTCAAAAGATTGATAATTATTCAATTTGCGAAGGAACTTTGCATATGGGTTTCCTTGTAATATATCCATCAAGCTCTTAGTTGTGCTTTCACTCATATTTGCATTGTCTAGAATTCCCAATCGATTTTGCAACTCATTCTCTGTATCATAGAAGTAAAGTTGAAAGTATGAAGGCTTATTTTCCTTTGGAATTAGAGCCGGGAGATTATGATATATTTGTCCTTGTGCTCTAAATGTGAAAACTCCTTTTCTATTTGATGCGAGCTCTTTATCAAATCTTGCCCCAAACGATGTAAATGAGAAAATACTGTTGTACATTCTGGTGTGGCGTCGAAACTCAATTGCCTCTGGTGATTGCATTGTATAAAGGTCATATAATTCATTAGGAATATTGACATCTGCTAGGTGGATTTCACCGTTGTGACAACAAAATGTTGGAGTCTCGTGTTCAAACTTTTTGGATCCACAATACGCACAAGACTTTGGAGTCCGTAGCTTATATAGTGAAGAACATACCGGTTCATGAAGAATTTGCCCTAGCACAAATATAAATATTTAATAAACTAATATATAATGTTAATATAATGTTATATCACCCTTATTTTTTTAATAAACTATAAAGTATATCTACACTAACCTTCATGCTCAAAGGCCAATAGCAGGGCTCCACAAAATAGATCAACTTTACGTTGTCGCTTGCCATTAACAATATTACCAGCTGAGTCATTACTTTGTCGCTTTCTCTTATTATCCACACTTCTCTGAATGTAATCTTTCTTCTGCTCATCACTCAACCGAGAATATTTGGTTTTTTTAATTCTGAATATTGGAGTGTTCTCTTCTGCTTAAAAAATATTCATATGGTCTTATAAATACATACGCATACACTATATATATATATATATATATATATATATATATATATATA
>BQKN01049497.1:0-10166 GCA_022839385.1 Asparagus kiusianus | reverse complement strand
TATGATGGTCTTGTACGTATACACTAAAAGCTAGGATAAGAAACAAGTGCATTCGTAGTAAATAAGAGCTTAGACTAAGGTGGTTTGATCATGTACAAAGGAAATCTCTTAATGCACCAGTTAGGAACTACGATAATATTGTAGTTAATGAGACAAAGAGATCTAAAGATAGACCCAAAAGAACTTGGGTGTTAGCAATTAAGAAGGATATGATAATTGTTGACCAAAACAAAACAGAATGGAAGAATAGGATTCATGTAGCCAACTCTAAACATTTGGGATAGCAGCTTTGTTATTGTTGTTGTCAATTTTAAGCTTTTATTACTAATTTCTTTAAAATGTTTTACTAATTTATTTCCGTAGCTTCTTACCATTTTCCCGCTACATTGAAACATACCCAATTGTATTGATACCCATACAAAATGATGAATGCCAAGTTTCTCATCTTCAATGCCAATTGTAGAGCGAAACCTTTCTGTGAACTAGGTATCCCTCTTGTAAGTAAATATACAAAATGAATCCTGATTGCAACAGAATTATTAGTCTACTAAAATTATTCTCTGATAATGTAATTAGACGCGAGCAATCATAAGAAGGTTTTTGGACAGCAGCAATTTTCTCAGCTCTTTTCTCATTTTACTTATAACCGTTGATAAACAGACTTTCTTTGTTAAACTAGCTCGTTTATCAATCATCATTAATATATCACAGAGTATTTACTATGGTTATTATATAGATCACAGTGATACAGGCCTAATTGATCAGGGCTTGTTTGACAATGAAACTTAATAAGCTCATAGTTATATCTTTACAAACTGTACTCTGTAGGCTGCTAGCTGAAGTTTTCTAAGTTGCACTTTAATTTCTCCATTTCACTTACATTTTTTACTGATGTAAAATGCACTTTTTGACTAGATTTTCAAACTGCAGCCAAATATGCAGTTTAGTAAACTGCAAATAATAGACCTAAGTTTACTAACTTGAAGTAAACTAACTGCAAAAAAAGTAGACTACAAAAGCAAACAGGCTTGTCCCGTTGCTTTGTTCACCTTGTTTAAATGTGTGGCGTGTTATCAACTAAAAAAGTGATTGGTCTTATATTCTAGAGTTTCTTTCCTCTTTTTCTTCAATTTATCCCCCTTATTCTATAGCACCTTTCTCTAGATAAATTAAACAATATGTGATTCGTCAATTAAATTAAAACCCCAATACACCCAACCATCAAAGTCTATAGTCCTCGATCGAGCAGAAAGAATAAAGCCCGTATTCTAAATTTTTGCGTGGGTTACATGAATTCTATTCTTCCAATCTTCTCTAAATTACATTAACCTATAGTGTTGAGTAATCAAGTCTGTTATGTGTACCTCTAGCTCTCCTTGCTACATGATATAACCTTATTATGTGTGTTTTCTATTCATCGTTGCCGTCACCAAACCATCTCGACTCGTACTCTCATTTTATTTCTACTATCAACGCATTGATGCTCATCCTATCTTTTAGTGTACATCCATGAGTCGACAGTAAAATTCTCATCTATGCTATGCCCCATTTTCTTACATGTTTCCTAATCATGTCAAACCTCTCTACTACACATAAACTCTGAAGTCGTAATGAGGTTTATAATTTTATACTCTAACACGCGCCGCGGGTTGAGCGTCCCGAATCAAATTCTTTTAATCCGCTTTAAATTCTTGAGACTATGTCAACGCACCCTGCCACTGCGCGAAAACTCCGAAGGTACGACGAGGGTAAAGCATTATAAATTTATGCACTAACAAATCACCCGACGTCGTGGTTATTATAGCCATCAACCTGCTGAGGAATCAGTTTTCACAGCAAAAAGGCTACCTACAAAGAGCAGAGCACCAACCTCCAGCGGAGATGTAAGGCACCCTGTGGGCCCCGCCGATGTACACCGCGTCCGACAACAATCCAAACACCGGCTTCGCCACCAGCGGCAGGTTCCCGGCGTGCTGCACCAGCTGCAGCGCCGCCGGGCTGAGGCCCAGCCCATGGGCCAAGTGGAAACTCAGGCCCAGCCACGGGAAGCACCTGAACCCCTGCACCCAGTACCCAAACCCACACAGGGCCCACATCCGGCCCGCTTCCCCGACGGCCGCATGGCCGCCGCCGAGCTTCGGGCTGGGCTTTTTTTGGGTTGGGCTTATAATGGGCTTTAGGATGTGGGTCCTGTTTGGAAGAGGGAGCTTCAGCTCCTTGCTCTGCTTTTTCTTGGGGTTTGAGCCGTTGGGGGGCTGGAGGTGGAGGGAGAGGGGGGGGGGGGGGTTTTTGGGTAGGTGGGTAAGCGGGGATTTGTGGGTGGGTGAGGAAATTGGGGTGGGTCTCGATACCCACATCATCGAATCGAAAGCAGAGCGTGTTCGGTTTGGGTATTCTTCGCTTTAAACAGAGCGAAAATTTGAGAGGAAAATTAAAGTCAAGACCTAGAGAGACATCTAGAAGAAATGAGGCACTTTTCGATGGGAGATTCCTAGAATTAAGAAGAAGAAGAAGAACATATTATTATGTCAATTGTTTAATTGTTTAGAGAGAGAGAGAGAGAGGAGTCTAGAAATGGGGTGGGTTCTTGGGGTTTTGGAGTCCTCAAAGCTTTTTTTGTTGAGAATTTAATTGCTTTTCACTATCTTGTGATGGAAGCGAGAACACAACAAGAGCATGTGATTTGGCTTTCAAAGAAATTTTGTTTGAGAAACAGAGAGAGAGAGGGATCTGAAGAAAATGATGGGGGAGGTACTATGTCGGCTCTAGAGGATGTAAGATGCTGACATGTGGAGGGCCGAGTATAACAAGAGATTTTATTAATAGGGTGTTTTTGCATATATATACCCTCCTCCGTATCTTTTTTATCTACAAATTTACTCCCCAAATCTTTGGGGATGGGCTATGTTGACTCTTGAAGATCTAAGATGCTGACACGTGGAGAGGGCCGAGGAGTAACGAGAGAATTTATAATAGTAGGGGGTTTGTTTTTGCTTATATACCCGCCAAATCTTTCATATCTACAAATCTACCATCCGAGCCTTTGTATTTTTGTAAAACTGCTCCACAATTCTCTCACATTGATTACCCTTTCACTTACCGGCTTCAGTTTTAAACGAGAAATTGCTGTAAATTCATTAAAAATTATTAAAAATCTTGACGTTGCCTTCTTTAAAAACAGCATTCTTAAGTTGGGAGTTGTCGAAAGACCTTATGTGCTAGTTTTGAGGGTTAATTTTGAAGCACCAAGATTTAAAGGGCAAGTTCACAAATATTAACGATGTGAGGGGTATAATATGCAAGAACCCCTTTAGAATATTGCCATACTGGGTACATCTTTAGCCCATATCGTTAGGACTTATGAGCCCCCAATAGATTGGGTACATCTTTTGCATCTACTGATATCATATGTACTTTAGTGAAAGAAAGTTTTCTTACTGCGTGTTACTTGCTCTGTCAGAGTGACCGATATGGCCATATCTATTTATGGCTACTGTAAATTGTGTATTGTTTTTTCCATTAGGAAAACACTACATGCACACTCCCAGCCACACCTTGGGGCACATCCCCTCTCTCAGCTACAGTATACGGGGCTCACTTTAGATTTTTTTTAAAAATCTAAAGTGAGTCCCGTGCACTGTAGCTAGGAGAGGGGGTGTGCCAATCTAAAGTGGGCCCCGTGCACGGTAGCTGAGAGAGGGGGTGTGCCCCAAGGTGTGGTTGGGGGTGTGTCTGTAGTGCCACTCTTTCCATTAACATACAGCTTACTCTTTGTGAATCTGTGACTTTGGGCGGGAATATTGGAGGAGTTGGTATTAGAGACCAAGTAACACATACGGATACTAAAATTTATAGAATTTATGTGCATTGTTACAGTTGAGCTAAATTTGACTCCTTTTTAGTGCAGATGCAAGAATACCAAAAAACAATCCCAAAACCTTGGATTATCTAAGAGGACGCCTGGTAATTTCTGAAAGAGAATTATTTACATATCATGAATTTTTACGTCAAAGTGAACATGTAAATTGTAATGTGACACAGCCAGTTTACCTGATTTTAGTGATCAACAAACTCATTGTGAATCAGAAGAAAACAGAAAATTACGCACGAGTCCAGTAACGACTGGCCAATGTTCAGATGGTAGGGTAACTAGTACATTCATGACTTTGTTTAATTCAATCCGACAATTTAGTCACTTTAGTAAAACCTTCTCAATCAAGAAACTGTAGGAAACAAGGAGTATGAAATAAATCTCTAACACGGTACAGGAATCCATGAAGCACCAACAAAAAAATACCCAAGGTACTCATGCTCCAACTTCAAAATACAGGATGCACAAGGGTACATTCTTGAACTCATTCATCCAAGCAACATTTGAGAACCAAGAGCAGATGATACCGACGCTCGGGTTAATCCCATTGATCCATTTATCAACTAGCTTGAATCCAAACTCCGCTGCAGCTGAGAGTATACAATCTTCATCAACTCGCCTCTGCATGTGACACAGAATGAGACCTGATCTCGTCTCTGTATCATTATTTGCTATTAAAGCACTTGCAGTCTCAAACAGAGGAGATATAGCTTCAGCATAGTAGGTTACATCTGTTCCAATGATCAGATTAAAATCTCCGAGCTCTCTGATGGTCATGATATCCTCCTTGTTTCCCCACATTAATTTCTTGACAACCATTTTCTGAATTAGCCCTGGATTGGCATTTAACATAATGTTTTCATGTAAGAGCTTTAAAGCCTTCACATCTCCATCAGTACATACAACGAGTTCGGCAAAGGCTACAGATATCATCGAGCAGATGCCAGTGGAGCCACAACCGAGCTCTAGTACTCTTTTTCCTGAAGTAACAGAAGGGTTTTCTGCCAATAGATTACACATGAAGCGAGCAGATTCCCACAGCATTAGGCCCGTCGATTTGCATGTGTGCTGATATTCTCTGGGGAGTGCTTTTATCCTGAAGGCGTGGCCTCTCACTTTGATCTCAATAACCTTTTATCACCGTAGAAACTTAGAATTGCTTGCATTAAGGGTTTTAGAGATGAAGATAAAGGCAAATAGAAACTAAATTATAATCACTCAAAAAGATGAGGTTGGATTCTAGAAATTTCAAGTATAACAGATGAAGGTAGTAAGAGGATCACTTAAGAGGGTGTACTCGAGCCCCACAAAAATGAGATGTCATGGTGATGCTGATTGAGAAATTAATTTCTTTGCAACATCGCATGCATTCTTGCCCTGGTATAACATCTTACTTCACACAATGAAGACATATATACTGGGGCTCAAGCTAGAGGAAAAAGTTTATATGCATATACTGGGGCTCAAGCTAGAGGAAAACGTTAATATATTGTTATTTATGAGTTATGCCTTTTCAAATACCACTTATCTAGGCCTTCTAATTGTCGGATCATTGACAGGAAGATCTGAAGGATTTGCCCATAATTAGGGAAGGTTAAACTAGCAGATGGATCCTTTTCTTTTATTACTGGAAGGAGTTTACAATATTAGATTTGATCTTGAACCTTGTTTGAGTTTTGTTATTCATTCCCTTTGTTTCTCTATAAAATCATCTTCCAGTTAGCCTTTGTTTCTATATAATCTTCTTTCAGTTGGTAATCTAATAAAATAGCTAAATTCGTTACCTTCTTTCCTTATCATTGTGTTTTTCAGGACATAGAGATGAGGAAGATGATTGGTAGTGGCCATGAATACATTCACACCAAATGGACCAGATTTGCTTTCTTAATGATTATAACAAGGAGTCACTTTAATGGCGTTCAGTTAGGCCATGCATCAATTAAGTCTTAGGCTGTTGTCTCCAGGAAAAATTAGAATCTATACATATTTCCTCTCTTTCACTTGAAGCTTGTCAAATATCAAAACATTGTCAAACACCGTATGCATCAAATTCTACACAAAGTTCAGTTCTTTTCTAGCTAATTCATTCTCATGTTTGGAATATGCCTATCTCATCTATGTTTGTGTTAGAATATTTGGTCTCATCTAGTGATGATTTCCGGCACTTACCTAGCTTTACTTGATGAAAACTAAATATAAGTGAGTAACATTTTACACAAGAAGGTTTCGCCTCATTTGAAGCAAAAAAATTAAGCTCTTAAGTAACCAATATATCAATATTAGTTTCTCGTAAGTGCTATTTTTTGGATGTGAAATCAACGAGAGAGATAATAGTAGATTGATAGATAACATTAGAATCACTTACTTGTTGGAAACGAATATATACAAGAAAACAATTCAACTGAACTCTGAAAATGTTACCTCATCAATAGGCAGAGAAACATCAAATATCTGAATTATACTTTCAGATAAATCAATTTCAGGATTATTTGCAGGGTTTTCAAAAGCATTCTTGTTGATCACATGACCATTTGCTTCTCGATCGAGCTTTTCAGCAGAGTTTGAAGCATTCAACCGGAGAGAGAAGACAGCTTGAATCCAACGTCTGAAAAGAAGAAGATTTGAAAGTAAAACAAGGGGGAAATGAATATAATTGAAACTGCTCACGAGGGACTCTTATTTTCAAGGAAAAGTTCACGTTAAATCAGAAATTGGACATGGAATATCTGCATGGGATGCTGGAATATCTGCACGAGATGCTGTCAGTATGTCAATACAAATATCAAAAGCAGTCTACAATCAACCATGGGTTGAAATGCTAGTATAACTAGCTTATTTAGTGCTCAAGAAAAGTTCTGCAGATCACCATTTACATTATATTAAAAAGGAAGCTGGTTTTTGCATGCGATTTGCATGCAATAATCCACTCATGTAATAACATTTACAATGCAAACGCATACTAGTCAAGATAACATTTCCATGATCACATAAGAGGTCTCCTCACTCTGCATTAATTATGGCAAATATTCACAAATCAAAACTACCAACTACCAAGGGTTGGCAATGTGGAAATTTGAGTCACCTCTGATAGTTAAGTGGTTGACAAAGAGAGCTACACAGAGAGGTCGGGGTGGACTGAGAGGATATAGAAAAATGTTGTGTAGCCTAAATCTAACATAACTCTGAGGCTGTTTGTAAAGTGAATATTTGTTATGGTCCTTGTGTTTTAAAATATCACGGGAGGTGTAAGCACAGAGATGAGAGAACCATGGGTTATGTTAGACACGTAGGCAAATGTCATAATATATGCAGGCAATTGACCCCTGACATAAAGAAAGTATCAATCATGGTATCTCCCTACCAAGAGCTACTAGATTAGTTAAGTCTAGTTGATTGATATTTAGCTTGCTTTATGCTGCTTAATATATATAAAAATGTATGTTTTCTTGTGCACATGGATAAGGACAGTATGCCGGCTATGGATATGTTTGTGCAATTCCTTAAGAGGTGTCACTTCTATAATATGCACATACATTCATACAAGAAAGCATACACATGTATAGTGGAACCTATTTAATAGAAAGAAATGTGCTTAGGTTGGGTTGTTCCTACACCAAACGAGTTATCAAAATTTAGAAATCATTGCGAAATTACTACCTCTTCATGACTAATTCCAGAGACCGATTTTCCACTTGTTTGTTGCAAATGCCAAGTTCTTCGACATCAAATCCATTTTCTATGAACAAATTTGACAAAAAATCTTCAGAGAAGTAATATGCCCTCTGCATAAAAAATTAATTGTAAGAAATTGGATTGACTGTGCCCTGATTTCTTTAGAAAAGTGAGGACACGGTTAACCAAAACTTACAGTTCCATCACCTCTGACATAAAAGTTATCGCTGATTTCCTGCTCCTTGGATGTGAGCCTAGCCTGTTGATAGTATCATGTGAGCATGGTTACTTGCAAGAGAAGGATGTCAAAAACCAAATAATTTGTCAATGTGGAAGAAAACTAGTTAACAAATAAAAGAAATGGGTACCGCAGAACCAGTAGCTCAGTTGGGTATTACAATAAGATATTCTTCGTCTGTATGGAAAATATTATAAGTACCAAAAGGGAGACCCTTTTGTCTACTACGAACTTCATTACATAACCTTTGTGGTTATAAAAGCATCTTAGCAGGCCATAATACACCAAATTGAAGTTATCTAAATTATTACCAAATAGAATATGAAACTAACCTGTGCAAGATCTCCAGTGGCATAATCCCTGAGAAGCACACGACCATTCGGCTGAACAAAGTTGTGTTAGGGAAAACTTGACCAGTTCGTGCAATTTAAATTTCAAATATTAAGCCGCATAAGCAAATATTACCTTGAGAACTTTTCTTATATTCTGTAAAACTAGAGGCATCTTTTCTGGAGATACTGCAGACAACACGAAAACCTACTTAATATGTCAGCTGTCGACTATTCGATGACATAAGATAATTCCATCCAAAAACATTGACGGAAGACCTTCACGAAGTCCTCTGAGAAGCAATGAAGCATCAAAGCTGAAAGGGAGAAGTTGACTTAATTACCATGGTCACTATATCCACCAATGAGGGTTGTATCACATCACTAAGATTTTGCACTGTGAGATCACAAACAAAAGGATTGATCTGATTGCTTGCGAAGTCCTTGTGTGCCTGTCAGCAGAGAACTTTTCAAATGGAAATACGAAAAGTAGATGTTAACAACATAACATAAAATAAGTGGTATCATGAGCCCCCTCTGAAAATCTTAAGTTCATATTGACCAACTAATTCTACTAAAAAGAACACTGTTCCATGACACGGGAGATGGAACAGAGAAAGCATCCTCATCATAATAAGTCTTAAGAAATGGGGAGAGAGAGAGAGAGAGAGAGAGAGAGAGAGAGAGAGAGAGAGACTGTATAAGCTGACAGCTGTCTGATAACCTTATCAGTCATCTTTCCAGGGAACCTTAAAGGCATTGGCAAGCTCAATCTATTTAGCAAATGTCATAGAAATCCAATAACATCAATAATATAGGTATTTACTTCTATTATTTTTTAGGAGCATATGCATAACATTGTAGGTGCATTTCCTATCAGAACACCCCACCATGTAGGGTGTTCTGATCCATCTAGGGGGGCACTGAAATACTGAAGTGACCCCCACCTTCACATTCTGCGGCTCAGAACGCCTGCATATTGCAGAGCATTCTGATAGGAATCACACTCATTGCAGATTATTATACTGAAGCCTCCATTGACATAACTGAATATGATGAAACCTGCAGTGAGCGCACAAGCAGTATGTCAACCTTATAGACCTATACATGCATTACACTTGCAGCACCAGCACCACTAGGGACAAAGAAACTTGGCTACAATATTGAAATCCAGACATAGTCAATGACACTAGAACATTCTTTTATCACTGATTTAAAGTTTGATGTCTTATAAATAGCTTAATTACAGAAAAGTAACTCATACCCGGCTAAAAATTTTCATATAACTATGCCATACTGGATTTGCCTTCAGTATGACAAGCTTTCTAACATAACATTAATAAATGTGCACCAACTTGAAACGCATAACTGTTTTAGCCTACATATACAGTTCTCCAATTTAATAAAATAAAATGATTACGACCCAAAAACATCCCCTATGATACAGAGTCATCATAAATACCCATCAAACTAATCTAAGCCTAACCATCTAATGCAGCATTCAACATTAGGGGAAAAAACACTAATGCTGTTATATCAATAGGATAGAGACACCGCTCATTGATGCAAGTTTAAAGTCCAACACTTTAACTAAATGGTGACAATGAAATGATAACAGCTTTCCCCATTATTTCCTTAATTACCTCTCATATTTGAGAATGTACAATTACTAACTAGTTACATAGAAGTGAAAAGTAAAGAGAATGAGAAAAAAATATTAGGAGGGATCCAAACCTTGACGAGATCAATTGCACGCGGTGAGAAATCACAAGCATGGACAAACATGTCTGGGTATGTTGAAACTAGAGGGAAAATAGAGTTTCCAGCACCGCAACCAACCTGTCAAGTGAATTTGCTCCATTAGACTCAGTTACACTCAAAAATCCTTCATAGATTCATAATAAAATAATATTTTGACAAATGATTGCAGGTGAGAAGCCAACATAGCACTTAAAACAGAGAAAGTTACTGTAATAATTCTAAGTTTTCTTTAGATAGATATATATAACGAAAAGTATAGGGGTTTTTATGTAAATTTTATTAGAGGGTTTTATTA
>BQKN01049480.1:0-11940 GCA_022839385.1 Asparagus kiusianus | reverse complement strand
TCTAGATCTGAAATGTTTTTATAAGAGATTTAACACGAGTTTTGTTTAAAAAATGTTTTAAAACATGAATGCACAAGATTAGGGTTTTGTTTATGTAATTATACATGAAATTTTCGTTTCAGTTTAGTTCATACATATTAATATCGGTATCTTTATGCTTGGGATTGATAGGGATGATTTTAGATAGGTTGTATGGTAGAAATCAACCTGCACAGAGTTTCTGCAGTCAATCGGTCGACTGATCAGTCGACCGACGGGAAAATTTTTTCAGCATCAGTCGACTGATCAGTCGACTGACGGGTTGTTTGTGTTTTCTCAGCTCTGCAGTCGACAGATCAGTCGACTGTTGAGCTGACACTGTGCTGCCTGAGCTTATCGGTCGACATATGAGTCGACTGACGTCATCAGTCGACACATCAGTCGACTGATGAGGTGTTTTACAAATTCTTGATCTGTTTGAGTTGTTTTTCGGGGTCGCCTCGATGACCTGACACTAGTTCACCATGTTAATGATTTATCTGTACATGTGGGTTGACTTTTGACACAAGTACCGATCCGCACACTGAGGCACGTGTGACATGAGTCTATGTGTATCTTTTGTGTATACATATCATCGACACTTACACTTTGCGTATTTTATATTTAGTCCTCGTGTTGGACACCCATTCCATTCAGTCCTCGTGTTGGACTTTCATTTCACTCAGTCCTCGTGTTGGACAAGCGTTACCTTTCAGTTCTTGTGTTGGACATCCATTCCATTCAGTCCTCGTGTTGGACATTCATTTTACACAGTCCTCGTGTTGGACTATAATCCATAGAAGTCCTCGTGTTGGACTATAATCCATAGAAGTCCTCGTGTTGGATTATAATTCATTTCAGTCCTCGTGTTGGACATCTGCCACTTATTCCATGGGTTTGGAAACCACGGTATCTAGTTCCTGTATCGGACATATTTCTTAACCCTGTATATGACTTTCTCACAGGAGTTTATACACTTATGTAGATTATGACATGATATTCATGCAAGTAATAACATGATAGCTATGACATGGCACTATACTTATGCTATGAGATTAGTTGTATTTCTTTTATTATTGTTCCTGTACCTGAACCTCGGGTTTGGTGTTTAGGGATTTACAATTTGAGATACAAGGTATTTACATGAGGGTTTCCTTGTTTGGATTATTTCGTTCGACGTACCTATGCTCGTGTTGTAAATTTCTAAATACTAAAACCCTCTTTAGTAAGATCAATGATTTTAGATCTATTATGTATTATCTGTATTTTCTTATACAACGAGCCCTATTCCCTTGGGGTTGATTGTGATGTTGCTCGCTAGCGCTTTGACGCTCGTTGTCCCTCCCCCTTTCAGGTAACGAGCCAGGAGCCCGGAGAGTCGCAGGTTGATGGCGACACACTTTAGTGTTCAGCTGTCTATTTTTAGCTATGATTTATTTTGGAGCTCCACTGTAGTTTTGTTAGACATTTGAGGGTCTTATTCTAGAATTTGTAAAGGTTGTGTGCCTTATTTCCTCTTGTCGGATATTTGTATTTAAGACTTGTTGAGTATTCCAGTTTATTTATTCAGACATTGACCATGTATTTTCCGTATGTTGGATGACGAGATATTAATGTGATCACTATCATTTCATCAGTTATTTCTTACATTATCTTTTACTTGCTTTTGTACCTACACCTGTTGTTGCCTCTACTAGATAGATGTTAATTGTAATGGTGAAACATGTTATTGCATGGTGTGGTGCATGACAGGTTTGATATTCTTGGTTTTACCTTGGACTGCAGCCTTGTGTGAACCCAATGGCGTCACAGTTGGTATCAGAGCTCTAGTTCCAGTATCCTTAGGATCATCCTGTGTCGAGTCGTGGAGGTAGGATAAAGTTTCTTAGGATTCATGTATAGAGTCTGATAAGAATTTCCTAGTACGAGTGAGGACGATATATGCGTATATCTCAAAAATTTGAGAAATTTTTTTTATATATGATAACTATTTTTGTGTAAAGTATTTGTATGAATACTGTGTGTTGTGAAAATCGTATGGTGACACGTTATGTATGTATATATACATATCTATTTTGACTCATGAACTCTTTTTGTTATATGCTCAGATGTCAGAATATGGTATGCTACGTACTCGGAGACCTGGACAAGCTAAATCGCAGCAAACTCCACCCGAGCTACATCAGACGCTACCTGAGCCGCAGCAGGCTCCCCAGTACCTAGTAGATCTTATGGCTCCCTTAGTCGCTAGGATAGCAGCAATCGAAGAGCATTTGGCGAATCATATTGCACCACCACCACCATCAGTAGCTAAAACCGCCATTTCTCAAGAAAATGGGGCGGCTAAGCTTCAGAAGGACAAGGAAGGGCACCCCAGAGACAAGGGTAAGAACAAGAGACCTTTGTCTGAACCTCAACAGCAGCAACAGGGCCCTCATAAGAAGGGACCCCAGCAGGATCAGAGAGCGCATCAGCAGCGCAAGTTCCAGGGATCTTGTTTTAACTGTCGCAAGGTCGGACACAAGGCATTAGAGTGCCGCAATGCACCAACAAGAGCTCAGAAGGGATATGGTCCGAATCAACAGCAGCAGAAGACTGAGGGGCAGGTTCTAGCAGTTTAGGAGGTTCCCCAGGGCCAGATTGTCCCATATTCTCAAGCACCAGCATCAAAGCAGTCTTCAGCCTCCGGCAGAATATAGGCAGTAGTTCCGCATGATCTTGGAGCTAGCAGAGCAGTTGTGGAGGGTACGTTCATCGTGAATCCTTTTCCCGCCCATATTCTTTTGATTCGGGAGCTTCGCGTTCTTTTGTTTCGTATATTTTTATGACTAGGCCCTGTTCGTGGGAAAAATTGGTGCTTTCTTCATTGATGACGTCATTGCTATCTTAAAGAACAACTTTATGCGTTACAGAAAGATCCGGTCTTTTTATAAGATCCGGTTTACAATGAAAATCAAAACAAAGAAACAAAAATTACAATTTTTCTCTTTTGTCGAACAGATCACGAGCTCCTGTTTTGCGGTCACTCGCTTTGTAGGTTGTTTGCCTGTGCCGGGGTTGATTACCATGGACCACCGCGCAATCTCGATCCGAACAGATCTACGTGGTATGACGGGTATTATCCCACCAAGGAGATAATAGCCGGGAGGGATCGTTTCACCAAGGAAACGCTCGCTCAAATCTCGGGATCTAAGAACCAAGCTTAGATCCGGAGTAGAATGACGTAGATCTGAGTATCCAAGTCTTCAAGCCTTCACAATTCCGAGTTGAGGTCGCAATCCGGCAGAGTTTCGGCTCTTCAGAAGTTCAGAAAAAAGTCCTCTCAAATGAACAACCACCCCCCTATTTATAGGATACCTGAACTGTGCCCGCGTGCACAAGAGGGAGGGGGGAACACCCGGCCACCTTGGGGTGGCTCGGCTCATGCCGAGCCACCCCAAGGTGGCTCGGCTTGGGCCGAGCCACCCCGGGTTAGCTCGGTTCAGGCCGAGTCCCCGGGTGTGTCGTGTTTCGTCGTTTTCCGGTGTTTTCCGTCTTTCGGTTCTTCGTTTGATTTGCCCGGACTTTGATTTGATAGCCCGCGTCTTTATTTGGCAGTATTTCTGCCTCGGTGTTTGAGTACGAATCCTCTCTTGCTTGGATGACTCGTTGATTTTCCGAACCGTTGGATCGATTCCACATGCGAACGTATTCCGTTGCTTGTGTGCGGTTCGTTAGCTTCGTAGCCTCGTTAGTCCGCTTCGTTGCTCGAACGTTCGTTGATTTGTCGATTTCTTGTGTCGAGCTATGCTAAGGGACCCATAGGCAATTTTATACGCCTACAGATACCCCCTCCAAAGCGTTCCAGCCTCATTCTTTTATAGAAGAGTCTGGAATGCTTTGGATATGATTGCCCCTACTCCTTGTCGGTGTAACGGGACCTGGAACGACTTTTGTTCTGTATTCCTTCACTCCTTCAGGCTATTCGGTGCTTTGTCGAATGTTTATAAGGATTCCGGTGCTGCATTTATTGTCTGACCGTTGTCGGAATTTGAACTTGAAGTCGATTCCTGATTTTCTAATCTTTTAGCTCGTGCTCATTGGTTCGACGTACAACTAACCCTCGATTGTTGGCGTTGAGTCTTCATTTGCGACGCGTTGCCTGGCGTCGTGTTATTGAGTTATCCTTAAGAATATTTTTAGAAAAATATTCTCCAGGAACTTCTCAATAAAGATAGGGAATAGTTTATACTCGTATACCTTATTGGAGTATTTCTGTGCTCAAAATAAGGTGAACCGGCCAGAAAATGAGCCAAAAAAGGCAGTAATTTGGCTCAAAAGATTTCTTCCGTTCCTTCCGAATGTGTGGGAGAGACAGGAATAAACCAAGGATGGGACCCTCAGTTGATTTGAAGTCGTTTTGACGCTTGATTCGGCCTCTTTTGAACTAATTTGGACTGGTCTGGTTCGGTTCAACTTGGTCCGGTCCGGTTCAACATGGCCCAACCTATAAAAGGGTTCCTTTTTCTTATTTTTCTTCTTTTCTTCCTCACTTCTAGGGCCGGCCCCCCTATCTCCCCCTTTTTGACTTTTCTCTTCCCTCGTCTTTGGCACTTATATCTTTTTATGTCAGATTTCTCCATTGATGATTTTGACGAGGGAAGCTTGTTTGCGGACACTCCTATGATGCGCTACATATATAGCTCTCCTCAGATCGATGATCAGTTACCTGGGGATATGTTTTCTGAGCCCGCCTTCGCTAAAAATCCGGAGGATGGTTCCTTTGAAGGTATGTGCCTCTTTCTGAGTTGATTATAGGACTAGCCAATTTTGACTAATGCAACTATAATGTAACGCCTCTGCGAATTCTGTATTGAATCTGGCAGGAGCTTTTGTTGAGAAAGACCCTGTTGAGCCGGCTGTGAGACCAACTACACCAGTTGATGCACCTACAGCCGTTACACCTCCACTACCCCAGCGGCTCAAGGGGAAGAAGGTATAAGTTAACTCATTGAAGAGTGTTATTCCTTTTTTCTTATTAAGACTTTTGACGGACTTCTCCCTTTTTTGTGTAGGGTGTTCTTCTCGTCTTCATGTCTTAGTGAAGGAGTTGTTATCTGACGACGATCCTGACAAGGTCGTCATCTGCATAGAAGTTCGTTCCTTCTTCTCCTTTGTGAATGCTATGATCGGCAAGCTCTTCCATGGCGGACTTTCCCTTCACCAGTTTAAACCTCACCTTAATTCCAGAATCAACTTGATAAGGGAAGCAGGATATCCAGACTTGGCGAAGGCCATAGTTGACGATCTTGACTGCTTAGAGCATGAGCTCCAGATGTTTCGTGAGCTTCGAGATACCGGTGTCTCTTCATTTATCGCTGCTGAGCTGGAGACCCGTTTACAGTCACTACGCGAGACTCAGGTTCTTGCTAGTCTTGAGGTTCAGGTGCGGCGAGATCGAGTAGCTCGAGTTGAGACCGGCCTTGCTACCAGATTATCTTCCCTTGCCGAGCTTGACTCTTCCATCGTCTCTTGCGAGACCCAGATAGACCAGCTCAGAAGAGAACTCCGCGAGAAAGAGGAGACCTTGGGTATTCTCCAGATGACGAGAGGACAGGATCAGCAGACCTGCACTGCTTTATCTGACAAGCTGACATCCTTAAAGCAGGAGCTGGTTGAGACAGAGGAGACTGCTGCGAAGACCTCTGCCGCTACCGAGGAGTCCATTAGAGCTGAGCTTAGCCAAGCTTATGATGATAAGCTGTCTAAGTTCAGTCAGCAGATTTTTAGCCACGGGCTTGATGTGTAATTTTGTTTGCTGAGTGTTTTGACTCTTGACTCTTTTAGTGAATTTCCTTTTTATCTTTATTATGATTCGTCATCCCGTTCGAAATGATTGACCACAATACACATAGGATTTTTGGCAAACCCTCAGCCATCAACGGATTTGGTTAGCCTTTACCGACTACCGTTTGAGTCGGGCTAGCATGCGAGTTGTTTAAATCCGTTCGTATGTAACGTTATGCTCAGAGATTGAATTCTCTGAGACTTTGTGCTATGATGTCGAATACATAGACTTCGCCATTGTTACGGGAATAGGCTACCCGGTGACACGTGTGAGGTGTTGGCTTTAGGATTTTTGGCCAACCCCCAGCCTCTAACGGATTTGATTAGCCTTTACCGACTACCGTTTGAGTCGGGCTAGCGTGTGGATTGTCTAAATCCGTTCCACACGTGACGTTAAGCTAAAAGAGTTAACTCTTTTAGTGCTACGACATTGAATACGTAGACTTCGTCTTTCTCTTGTGAAAAGACTAAACAGCAACGTGTATGAGACGTTGACTTAGGATTTTTGGCAAATCCTCAGCCTTCAACGGATTTGATGTGCTCTTACCGACTACCGTTTGAGTCGGGCTTACATGCGGATTGTTTTAATCCGTTCCGCATGTGACGTTGCGCTAAAGGAATGAACTCCCTTAGACTTCGTGCTACAACTTCGAATATGTAGACTTCACCATTGTTATGGGAATAGGCTACCCAGCAACGTGTTTTAGACGTTGGCCTATCCCTACTTAGGCTTTGGGATAAAGGTCCCTAGAGTCAGGCTCTGGTATCCTTTTTTACGGATAAAGATCAAACCGGCGACGCGTGTTAGGCGTCGACATATCCTTTCTTAGGATTCAGGATAAAATTCCCCATGCGTGTGAGGCATGGATTTCGGTGTTATTAATAACAACCTGCCACAATGTTGAATATGCGGACGGGTGTTCTTTTTAACGGTTAAGAACTAACCGGCGACGCGTGTTAGGCGTCGACTTATCCTTACTTAGGTTTTAGGATAAGATACCCCAGAATCGAACTCTGGTGTCTTTTTCAATCGGAAAAAGACTAAACCGGCAGCGCGTGTTAGGCGCAGACTTATCCCTGCTTAGGTTTCGGGATAAAATACCTAGGATGAATCCTAATTTTATAAATTTTGGAAAAAGAGTTGGTGTGGGAAGGAAGAATTTTATATTCTATTCCCTGAACATGGAAGGAAAAATTTTATATTCTATTCCTTGTTTCTGGAAAGGAAGAATTTTATATTCTATTTCCAGTGCAAGAAGGAAACTAGAAGTGGGATCTCCACTCCGAGAATCCGGAAGATCTAGATAAGCTTACCTTTTATAGGATTGGTTATCTGATCGAAAGAAGAGTTCTTCGTTTATCGAAGTGAAATTTCAGCTTCGGTTATAACCATGAAAGGGTTGAACCAAAGAGAAAAGGAAGAGAGTTCCTTCGTTTATCGAAAGGGGACTCCGAATTGAGATTGGACCTTTTTGGTGAACTCACTGTCAACTGAAATTGATCAGTGAGGGATTTTGGTGGTGTGAACTTGGGTTATCCTTTAGAATATTAAGCGTAATATTCTTCAAGGAACTTCCCGGTAAATGAGTTGTCCTGAACGTACTAGGGATAGTACTTTTTCAAAAACTTCCCATTTATTGGCATTAATTGCCTGATGCCCTCTAAAGAAATTAAGCGGTAAGCGCCATTTGAATAGACTGTGTCTATTACAAATGGTCCTTCCCACTTAGGTTCGAATTTACCTTTCTTCTTAGAGGTGAGGATTATTGGTCGGCGAGCAGCGAGGACCAGATCTCCTTCCTTGAAGCTTCTTTGGCGAACCCTTTTGTCAAAAGCCCTGGATATCCTAGCCTGGTAGAACTCGATGTGTTGTTGGGCTTCCAAGCGCTTTTCGTCCAGCCTTTCGAGTTCCTCAAGACGTTTTTGATGATGTTCTTCGGTCGTCATCTCCGTTGCGAGAGCGATCCGAAGGGAAGGAATTTGAATCTCTAACGGTATCACAGCTTCACATCCGTACACCAGAGAATATGGAGTGGATCTTGTAGGAGTGAGTATTGTGGTGCGATAAGCCCAGAGCGCTTCGCCGAGTTTATCATCCCAATCTCGCTTATTGGTCTTCACAAGCTTTGACAGGATCTTGATGATCGTCTTGTTGAAAGCCTCAGCTAATCCGTTCGCAGCGGGGTAATAAGCTGTCGACGAAACGTCCTGAATTTTGAATTTGTCACAAAACCTGATGAAGGCGTTGCTTATGAATTGCGGACCGTTGTCATGAATAATCCGCCTCGGCACGCCGTGTCGGTATATGACATGATGCTTGATGAAGTTGATGACATTGTTCGTCTTCACTTCTTTAAGCGAAATGGCTTCAGCCCACTTTGAAAAGTAGTCGGTGATTGCGAGGATAAATCGATCACCTTTAACTGAAGGAGGAAAGATAGGACCGACAATATCCATACCCTATGTCTCGAATGGCCAAGACGTGGTTGATGTGTGTAATCGCTCCGGAGGTTGGTGCATATAATTCGCATGCACTTGGCAAGCGTGACATTCTCGGGCGTACTCGATCGCGTCACGAACCATTGTTGGCCAGAAATATCCCATTCTTCTGATTCGATCATACAGCTTGGGACCAGGCTGATGCGCACCACATTCTCCTTCATGTGCTTCCTTAAGAACTTCTTTTGCTTCTTCGTTCGAAAGGCATCGGAGAAGCAAATCATCATACCCCCGGCGATATAGCGTACGGGTCTCGGTATTGTAAAAGAACCGTGGTGCTCTTCGGCGAATAGATTCTTTTTCCTTTACATCCTCCGGCAAAATACCATATTGGACGTAATCGATGATGGGAAAACGCCAATCTCGGGACTCGGACTCGATTTGGGTTGAGTTCACCTCTTTGGCGTTCTCGTTTTTATCATCCTCCTCTTCAACCTCCATATCGTATATGGGTATGCAGAGTTGGTGTGATCTTACTGTGACTAGCAGTTCAGTTTCGGGTGGTTGCGCAAGTGATACTGCTAGTGCTGCCAGTGCATCCGCATAAGCGTTCTGGAGACGTGGGATGTATTCGATGTAGAATTCTTTAAAAGAATCTGCCATTCTGACGGCCTCCTGGTGGTACGGAATCAGATCTGGGTTCCTGACTTCATACTCTCCACGAACTTGGTTGACTATCAATTGAGAGTCCCCAAAAGCTTCGAGATACTCGACCCCCAGCTCTTTGGCGAAACTGAGTCCAATGATGAGCGCGTTGTACTCGGCTACGTTATTGGAACATGGATTCGTCAGTGAATAAGCTCGGGGCATCACGTGCTTCCCTGGGGAAACTAAGACCACTCCAACTCCGGAGGTGACTTTAGGACATCCAGGGGTTACTGCCTTATTAACTGCTCTCGAAGCACCATCGAAGTATAACTGCCATACTTGTTGGTGTGATGTGGTATTAACCTCGTGGGTTTCACCTGGTAAATCATCATATACCTCAACTGTGTCTGTTGTCGGACTTGCCGCCAAAAGATCACAAATCGCTTGTCCTTTGACTGACTTCTGCTGTTTGAAGTGCAAATCATACTGGGACAAAAGAAGGGCCCACTTTGCTAACCGCCAATTCATCGAACCCGGTTGAGTCATGAATACCCGTATCGGATTAACATTAGCGATGACGTAAATCATCTGGCCAACTAAGTAATGTCGCATTTTCTGTACCGCAAACACCAATGCAAGACATTCTTTCTCGATCATCGGGTATCGAGACTCGGCGCCTATCAAGGTCCGACTTAGGTAATAGACTGCCTGTTCGTGACCATTATCATCGTCTTGTGCTAATAAAGCACTTATCGAATGGTTCATCGCCTTGATGTAAATCAAGAACGGTTTACCTGATTTTGGTGCAACAAGAACAGGGGGATTCATCAGATATGCCTTGATATCTTCGAATGCCTTCTGGCAAGCATCATCCCAAATAAACGATACGCCCTTCTTGTTTAGCTTAGAAAATGGTTGGCATTTCCCGGAAAGATTCGAGATGAACCGCCTGATGTAAGCTAAACGCCCTTGCAATCCTCTGAGTTCTCTTAGATTCCTCGGGGGTTGCAATTCATTTATCGCTTTTATCTTGTCTGGGTCAATGTGTATACCCTTAGTGGTGACGACGAATCCAAGGAATTTTCCGCTGGACATTCCGAGGAAGGATTTTGTGGGATTCATCTTCAATTGATGACTCCGCATAAGATCAAACATCGTTCTCAAGTCTTTGATATGATCTTCTTTGTTGCGGCTCTTTACCACCAAATCATCAACGTAGCATTCCACCATTTTCCTGAGATGTTTCTGGAAAATCTTAGTCATTGCTCGTTGGTATGTAGCACCTGCATTCTTCAGACCGAACGACATCACCGTATAGCAGAAGATACCGAGGGACGTTCTGAATGCTGTATGCTTTTCGTCACCCGGGTGCATCTTGATTTGATTGTACCCCGAAAAGCCGTCCATGAAAGACATTCTTTCGAATCCGCATGTATTGTCGATAATGACATCCGTGATTGGGAGAGGGAAATCGTCTTTCGGACACGCTTCATTCAAGTTCCTGAAGTCGATGCAAATCCTGATCTTGCCATTTTTCTTCATAACGGGAACGATGTTGGCTAACCAGTCTGGATGTTGTTCCTCTCGGATAAATCCTGAGTCGATCAACTTCTTAACCTCAGCCTCGATGGCTTCCATAATCTGCGGACAAAACCGTCTTTGCTGTTGCTTGACAGGTTTGGCATCCGGCTTGATGTCGAGGCGGTGCATTGCCACATTGGGGTCAAGCCCTGGCATGTCTTCATAGTTCCAGGCGAAGACATCAATGTACTCTCTGATCAAGGCAATTAATTCTTCCTTTTCATCTGAGGGGAGACTACCACTGATGAATATGGGCTTTGGATTGGCTTCATCACCCATATTGATCTGGACTACTTCGTCTTCGGTGGGTGGCTCTCTTTGCTCGAACCTATCACCATACTGCATGTTTAAGTGATGAACCCATGGGTCCTCCCATGTTTGCATTTGATCATCGTCCTCCATTGTAGATGGATCAGCTGTAGTCATGTTCGACATTAAGGTTTTGAACATTTCTCCCAAACTTGTGTCGGAATCCTCAGCTGAAGAGTCTGGCAAGTACCCATCCTTAGCTTTGTTAGCAATTTGATCGATGATTTGCCAACCACATTCGTCATCTGATGAGACATAGCCTAGGCCTCTCTTGTGACGATAATAATTATCCGGTTTCCCTTTTGGGACATATGCCATTTTGACTGGGACACGGGAACCTCGATCGAAGTATAAACCTTCTCCGAGTGTAAAGTCGTATCCTTGTTTTTCCATGAGCGTACGCGCTTCCGGACTATACTTTGATAAGTGCAGACCAGATTTGTCGTCGTTTTTATCTTCTCTTAGGAAATGATCTGGCAACGGAAGACTTTCTCCTTTACCGTAGATCACTTCTTTTTGTCCTCCTGTTTTGGCAGGAATAATCCGAGTTGTTCCGAAGGAATGTTGGGGACGCTTCTTCGTTACATAAGAAGATCGGAGCGGCATACATAACTCGGGATTATCGTATAATCTCTTTATCGCATCATCAAGAGACAAGGAATACTCTAAATCACGATTTATTTCAATATCGGCAAGTTGCCAGTTACAACCGCCATCTGACGACTGTTCGTCGTCGAGATTGATTACAAAGGGTACAATGTCATTTAGAACAAAACCACCATTGTAATCGAATCCGGCCTCGGAATCAGCTTCTTCTCCGCTGTCCGTGCCCTGGATCGATGGTTCCGTGTCGGACTCATTACCATAAAGGAGAGAATCTGTAAAGTAATTCTCATACCCTTTAAATGGTTGCTTATCTGATGCGGCATAAACATGTACCAAAAAGGTTGCAAGTGCACAACCGTGTCAAGTTATAGTATAAAGATATCGATCCCACGAGGAAGGTGTTTTGTAGGAGAAAATATAAAATTGGTTCTTATTTTGTGTGCGTGACAAATAAGAGTGATGAGTAAATGTGATTGTGGAGAGATAATGAGAGTGAAAGTGATAGTGTGTGAA